>JABUQX010090077.1:10000-18379 GCA_015478945.1 Trachelipus rathkii | reverse complement strand
TCTTTTATATATATATATATATATATATATATATATATATATTACTCACTCTATCTGGAAAGTAGGGGCTGGAGTATAAAAGATTTCAACATTGGCTTTTAACAATGTGATTGAAACTAACCCAGCGTAAATCCCGTGGCAAGAACTCACCGAGGAATTATACTCATTATGTGGGGCAACAGCATGATAAATTAATACCACTTTATCATAATGATATAGAGTTTTATGAAATATATATATATATATATATATATATATATATATATATATATATATATATATATATATATATATATATATATATATATATATATATATATATATATATATATATATATATATATATGTACTAAAAGTATAGTACTATATAAAATAATGCTATTATAATCTTTAGTATATTTGTATAGCTAGAACTCTTTGACTACCGTACGATAAAACAATGCTATTATAATCGTTATGTGTATTAGTATGTACGGTAAAATTTTCTTACATCTTATAAAATCACACACATAACTATGTTTATTCCTTTTTGTATGTTATTTAAAATTGAAACAGCCAATAGAACGTCTCTCTCCTACCGGCAAAATCTGGTATCGGAGGAAAGACGCGAGTTAGTGAGGCTAAGACAACAAAGCCATCAACAAGTGCCCAGGGCTTCGTCCCTGGCACGCTAAAATATATTTTTGTAATAAAATTAAAGGTGTTAAACTATAATTAATGTTCTTATAATAAGATCTTTTGTAAGTGTCAGATTTGATACGTAGTATTGATCACAAGTGAAATAATAAGATATAAAAATTAGAGAGAATGGCGATCAAAATCTAGCCCAATACATCGAAACGTATAGCTTTCGCCCTTGTGCAAGTCATTCTAATAAATATAATATTTCGGATTTGATTACTCACGAAAATGTGGTCAAATTGTCAATGACAAAATCCTTATGTATTATATAAAATAAAAATTATCTATTATGAACTGTGAAAAATAACAATATAAAAAGAATGTTAATAAAGAAAATAACATCAACTATTTTTCTATACACCTTCCATCTTCTTAATATATGTACCCGAGGAGGTGAGGGATTTAATTCTAGGTATAATTGATTAATGATCTCATCATCTCGTGCTACATGTGATGCCCCCAGTATCGTGACTTAAAAATACCAACCTGTCTGATAAAAAGGGTCAAAGGATAATAATAAAAATAATAATAATAATAATAATAAAATAACGCGGTGATGAAAGTGAACAATATGAATTTTTTTTTATAAGTTATTAAAAAGAAGTAAGTCTTGAGGGTCTATATTATTAATGCTAAAAACGTAAGCGATAACGTGAAGAAAATTTCCTTTTGTAAAAAAAAAAAAAAAAATCGTTAAAAAAAAAAAAAAAAAAAAAAAAAAAAAAAAAAAAAAACCGCCGCGCATTTCAAAAAGAAACAAGAAAAAAAAAGAAAATCTTCTAACGAATTCAGATACCAGAAAGCTTCGTCCTGCTATTAAACGGGGGAGGGGTAGAGAGAAGAGCTCCCCGCCACTAAAATCCCCCAAAAGCACTTCGTGTAAAGCTCTAGGTAAAATTTGAAATTCAAGAACCAGCGAGCCTAAAAAACAATAACAACAACGAAAGAAAAATAAAGCCTCCACGATGAAGACGAGGCCTATATAAATAAAATTGGGAAGAAGTACGAAATACCCCAAAAGTTAAATGCGCCTCTAATCTGAAACGAGTTAAAGCTCAAAATTGCCTGTCTGTTAGAGCGCATAAGCCACTTGTAACGTCGTTCAGAGAGCTTCGAAAGGGACATAGAAATTCCTCTCCATCGCTTGGAAGGTATTTTTATTAACAAAGTTATTTTTGTAAGTAAAATTTAATCTTATAATTATTTTGTGTTATTAAAAAGTAATGAAAATATATTATAATTCGACGGCAGAAGGATGTTATAAAATGATGGAAAATCTAGACGTCTTTTTGTCTTATGATAATTAGAAGAATCTTGTGTATATTTAAATAAACGTTTACAATGTGTAAGGAGGTGGGAATCCCCTATCCTTCGGTACTCTTACCCCCCAAAATTGGGAGGGAAAGAAGGTTGAACTTGTAAATAAAACTTTAAGAATATATTTGTAACACGGGAAAAAAATTGGGAGGGAAAGAAGGTTGAACTTGTAAATAAAACTTTAAGAAATGCTTGTAATAAAGAAAGTGTAATTTTGTATTTTTAAGAGTAACAAAAATTTATATTTTAAATGGCGAAAAATGTAGAACAAAGAAACGCTTGTAAAACGGACTTTAAGGAGATACCGTTATTATTCATATAATAAGATTCCTTCTTTGGAAAAAAAAAATTTTGTAACTGGGTATTTTTTAAGAATAAGAAAATTTATAGTCTAAAACATTTTTGTGAGGTCTTTACGATCGGGTTTTAATGCATGACGGAATTCTATTTTAAAAAAAAAATTATTGTATTTTATTTATTAAGTATGATAATTAGCTTAGGAAATTCGATTCCTCTGAAAAAAAAAAAAAAAAAAATTTTAATGAAATTATTATAAATTAGTTATATACGAATTTATTTTATGTGCTATTAGGAAGATATGTCTGATCAAAATTATTTTTATAATGTTGTATGGTGCCGAATTGTTATATATTGTTCGAATTAATATAAAAGCATATAAAAATTTATCTAGTAGAACGAAAAGTAATAAAACTTTCGTTCATTATACCATGTGAGAGGGGGGAGGAGTTATCTCCTGTCCCAAATCGACATCTGACTATGACGTCATTCGGGTAGGTGCAGGCAAAAAAAAAAAAGTTTAAACACAAAAAAAAAAAAAAAAAAAAATTGGTTTATCAGTAAAAATGAAATAAATTCTACGGAATATTTTTGCCGACTTTAAAATTTTTAAAAAAAAATGTATTTTTTTTAGAATTGAAGGCTGGGTATTCTTGATCAACCGGGGATGCACCAAATATGTACTAAAAGTATAGTACTATATAAAATAATGCTATTATAATCTTTAGTATATTTGTAAAGCTAGAACTCTTTGGAGGCAAAAGCTATTCTTATGAGAGGAGAAACACAGCTCCAATCGTTATGTGTATTAGTATGTGTACGGTAAAATTTTCTTACATCTTATAAAATCACACACATAACTATGTTTATTCCTTTTTGGTATGTTATTTAAAATTGAAACAGCCAATAGAACGTCTCTCTCCTACCGGCAAAATCTGGTATCGGAGGAAAGACGCGAGTTAGTGAGGCTAAGACAACAAAGCCATCAACAAGTGCCCAGGGCTTCGTCCCTGGCACGCTAAAATATATTTTTGTAATAAAATTAAAGGTGTTAAACTATAATTAATGTTCTTATAATAAGATCTTTTGTAAGTGTCAGATTTGATACGTAGTATTGATCACAAGTGAAATAATAAGATATAAAAATTAGAGAGAATGGCGATCAAAATCTAGCCCAATACATCGAAACGTATAGCTTTCGCCCTTGTGCAAGTCATTCTAATAAATATAATATTTCGGATTTGATTACTCACGAAAATGTGGTCAAATTGTCAATGACAAAATCCTTATGTATTATATAAAATAAAAATTATCTATTATGATCTGCGATCAAACAATATAAGAAGAATGTTAATAAAGAAAATAACATCCTCTATTTTTCTAACACCTTCCATCTTAATTAATATATGTACCCGAGGAGGTGAGGGATTTAATTCTAGGTATAATTGATTAATGATCTCATCATCTCATATATATATATATATATATATATATATATATATATATATATATATATATATATATATATATATATATATATATATATATATATATATATATATATATATATATATATGAAAGAAAGAAAGAGAGCATATGAGAAAGAGAGAAAGAGACAGAGAGCAGAGAGAGAAAGAGAGAGAGAGAGAGAGTAGGTTACTTTTTTTCTTGTTATCTTAGATGGATAAAGAAGAATGGAGAAAAGAGTCTACATCTTTAAAAAAATATTTAAAAATGTCCTAATTATGGTTTAAATCTATGTAATCTAACGTAACTTAACTTAACCTTACTTAACCTAACTAAACTTATATTAGTGTATAATTTATTTCAATTTTCATTGTTTCAATAAACAAATTCACAACTAAACATGCTGTAATAAACTTATATAAATGTAGTAAAAAGAAAGTTTAAATTTTTTCACACAGTGCTGCTGTACATTTTGTTCGGGATAACATAAATTATGAAAAAAAAAATTGACTGCAACTACATTAGTCACAGATAATTGACAAGCCCCAAGTGCATATATATATATATATATATATATATATATATATATATATATATATATATATATATATATATATATATATATATATATATATATATATATATATATATATATATATATAAATATATATAGGCACTGGAATCCCAATTAGTTCCAAGCAGAAACCGGAACTGCCGGAATCCCAAAAATGGAACTGCGTCATTTGTGAAAGAGGAGGAATAAGTTGCTACTTGAGGAGGAGAGAGAGAGAAAGAGAGGAGAGAGAGAGAGAGAGAGAGAGAGAGAGAAATAACCCAATGGAATGGTAAACAGCAAGGTTAAAAGGTTAAAATAATAAAATAAAAATGTTAAATTTGGATGTTAATTTGTAATATAGGCTCTTCAAAATATTTGAAGTATAACTAATAACTATTTAATAACTAATTTCTAAAAAATGTTTATTTACTTTTAATATCTTAATAGCAATTTTGTAACTCGAGGAAAAAAATGATTAAAATTAGAGAATTATTTGTTTTTGATTATTGTATTGTTTTATATTTTGTATATTTTTTTTGTTTGTTTTTGTTATTTTTGAAGTTTGTTGTGATTAGTTAGTTATTAATAACGATTTCATCCCATTTATTCATTATTTAAATATACAATTAGGATGTGATACCTATATATGATTTCATTTAGAGCAAATTTTTATTACTTCTTATTAGAAAATATGAAAAAAGAAACATAAATACCAATGTTTTTTAAGTTGGTTTAATTAAATTAAAAAAACCGTGATGGTTTAAACCAATTATTTTAAGCCAAACAACAGTATATATATATATATATATATATATATATATATATATATATATATATATATATATATATATATATATATATATATATATATATATATATATATATATATATATATATATATATATATATATATATATATTGGTATAATTTTATTACCAACAACTGTATTCTTTAGGCACTTTAGTCAATTATCTAAAATCATCAATGAAATAATAAAATATTTTCAAAACACTTGTGTAAACGTTACCCACATCTTTCACATTCACAGAATGACATCCGATAAACATCTGCGTCCTTATATAATCTCTTTTATATTATTTTTATCTAGAAACTTAACTGCAAATTAAAGAATTGTAAATGATTTCACCGTTAACCTATATCCGTATACTATGGTTTTCATCTCAGATTTCACCTTTACCTTATATATCCTTATACTATGATTTTCATCTTTAGTTTTTACCTTTGACTAACATTTCCTTTGTCGAGTGGGAGTTGGCATTCAAATTGGACTTGGGGGGACATGAATGCACCAGCGAAAACAATACTTGGTATCATAAAGATTCCTGCAATATATATATATATATATATATATATATATATATATATATATATATATATATATATATATATATATATATATATATATATATATATATATATATATATATATATATATATATATATATATATATATATATATATATATATATATATATATATTTAATGATAACCTTTTTCAACTGTTTATCTAAATATTTAATTTTGATTTACAGTCTTTCAAGAACTGGAGAACGCTTACAGATACAATAAAATTGTGTATTTATATATTTTCTTTTCTATCTTAGTAGATACAATAAAATAGTGTATTTATATATTTTCTTTTCTATCTTAGAAGATACAATAAAATAGTGTATTTATATATTTTTTTCTATCTTAGTAGATACAATAAAATAGTGTATTTATATATTTTCTTTTCTACCTTGGGATATCTTCAGAGTATAAATTTAGAAAATTATTTAGAAAATATATGTACTCCGAATATTTTCCAAATTAAGGGATGAAATGCTTCCGGAGAGGAATACAAAAATAAGTTATACAAGTATGGACTATCTACAAGTAATTCTTTTAAGATTATATTAATAATGCTGATTATTTATGAATCACAAGTTAATATTTAGGATATTCGAAGGAAAATTTATTTTATCTATTATTATTATTATTAATTATTATTATTATTATTATTATTATTATTATTATTATTATTATTATTATTATTATTATTATTATTATTATTATTATTATTATTATTATTAATATTATTATTATTATTATTATCTATATATTATTAATTTTAATTTTTATTATATATTCATTATTATTATTAATTGTTATATTATATTATTATTATTATATTATTATTTTATGTATTATTAATATTATTATTATTCACCATTCATAATTCCAAATAAAGAAAATATAATTTATATTATCATTCATTTAAATTTTTTGTTATTACTAGCTATAAATTTTACCACTGTACTATATATTATTTATTATTATTGTTATTCATTATTATTAATTATTATTTATTATTTATATTATATATTATTAATTATTATTATAATATTATTTATTATTATTATTATTCATTTTATTAATATTATATATTTATATATGTATATATTATTATATTATTATTATTATTATTATCGATTTGCAACTTTTACTTACACTATTCCTGAATAAATTGTATTGATTATTATTATTAATTGTTATATATATTATTATATTATTATTATTATATTATTAATATTATTATTATATTATTATTATTTATTATTATTATATATTAATTAATTATTATTACTTTACTTATTATTTATTATTGTTATTATTATTATTATTATTATTATTATTATTAATTTATCTATATTCATTATTATTTATATATTATTAATATATTATTATTATTAGTATTAATAACAATAAATATATTGTGTTATGAGAAAAACTTCATAGCTTTCATTGTCTGTAGATTATAGATCACTAGTTTTAATCATAGTTACTAAATATTTTATCTGACATTTCAATAACACACTTATAGGTGGATAATTAGAAAGGAGAAGGCATCGGCTAGTTGATGCTCAAAATTATATAGGTATAAATGTATTGTATTCGGGCTCAAAGGACACAACACTGTGTTGGCTGCAATCAGTAGCCCCATTTCAGAAAGGAGTGAAATTGAATCCTAATTTACATAATTTATCTGCCATTTCTGTAAAATGGAAATAAGATCATCATATATATTTTATCTCATGTTATATAAGGATAAAAAATTGAACAACCTATTCTGAATTAAAATTTTATATGAATATATATAAAAAATTATTTATTTTTAGTGTTATTTATATATATTATTATTATTTTGTTAATCTATATATTAATATAAATTATTAATTAATTATATTATATATATATTATGTATTATTATATTATATTATTTATTTTATTATTATATTATTATTATTATATTATTATTATTATTATTAAAGTATTATATTTAATATTATATTATTATTATTATTTATATTATTATATTATTATTATTATTATTATTATATAATTATTATTAATTTATTATTATTATAATTATTATTATATTATTACTATATTATTATATATTTTATTTTTATCTATATTATTATTATTATTATTCATTATTATTATTATATCTCCACTGATTATTATTATTATATTATATTATATTATTATTATTATTATTATTATTATTATTATTATTATTATTATTATTATTATTATTTTTTATTTTATTTTTTGTTATTTATAATTATTTTTATTATTATTTGATATTATTATTCATTATTATTATTATTATTTTATTATATTTTAATTATTATTATTATTATTATTATTCATTATTATTCAGCTATTATTATTATTATTATTTTGTCTTCAGGATTATTACTATCTTCCCAGTATATTATTATTATTATTATATTTTAATTTTTTTATTTTCTATTTTCATTTTTTAATTTTTTTTATTTTTTTTTTTATTTTTATTTTTATTTTTATTTCTATTTTTTATTTATATTTTACTTTTCTTTTCATTATTATTATTATTTATATTATTATTTATATTATGATTATCATTATCCATTATTATTATAATAATAATACTATATATGATTATTATTATTATTATTATTATTATTATTTTCATTATTATTAGTATTTATTTATTATTCATTATTATTATATTA
>JABUQX010090077.1:0-5000 GCA_015478945.1 Trachelipus rathkii | reverse complement strand
CCCTCAGTCCATGATTTTGAAGTTCTGATCCCAGAGTTAGCGTCAATTTCTTTTTATTTGTTTTGTTGCCCAAAAAGTCCTCTTTTGCTGTAACACAAACTGTGTTTTTCTGAAACGCGATATCGCAGGATGAATGTCTTGCCGCCCTTCTGTTCTGCTCTTCATTCTTGGTAGTAGGCTCATTGGGATATCCGTCAAAAACAATGATTGCGTTTTTCCCATACTTATTGAGAATATATCCACGGTAGTTTTCTAGGATATCCCCGTACGTACAATTCTTTGGCCATGGCACATGGTGTAGCAGGAAGCCTCCATCCAAAACATAAGTACCATCGTTCATATCAAGGTTCTCGACAAGACCTTCCTCAAACATTTTCATCAGAGAAGATTTTGTACCCTTTCGAAGAGATACACCATCAAATAGGGATGGTGGACTTGCTGACAATTCATATCCCAGACACAATCTTAATTTGCTGGGGCTGTTGCAGACACAAAATACGGTTGAGGAGCTGTTGGGAATTAACGATAACTTCTTTTGATCTAACTTTAACCGATTTTTGCTGTGCTTGGGTTTTTACCATGTCTTTTCTGTGAAGTTTGAGCTCTTCAAAATTTTTCCCTTTCATTTTGTAAATAGCTTTAAGCCCAATCTCATAAGCTTGGTCACAATTTACCGAATCGTCACTGACAAATCCAGATTCAAAGGACACTAGTTCTCCCGAGAGTTTGGTGAATGGATTGTGTTGTTGTAGCCACGGGGTAAACCTTAGTAAGTCACATTGATCTATTTGTTTTCTTGACTCTCGTAGTTCAACATGTTGCTCATTACATTGTGTTGATGTTCCAATGAAATCTTTAACGGCTTCCTGTGCTTTGAGGGAGAAGGGAGTTCCAATGACCCATTTTCGATAGAATGCTGTCCGTATGCCTCATTCTTGTGTTAGACTATCCACGGATTTCATAGGACGCATGAGGTCTTGTTCCATACACATATCAGTCCACGTTCTAGACCAATGTGAAGAGTTTCTTCGTTGCGACCATCGTTTTTCGCTATAACAAAGAGACTTTGTTTTAAGTTTTGAGTCAATTTTAAGCCTTAAAAAGTTCGTTAGGAAATTTAGGCTTTGCATAAGGTAAGTGTCCGGCTGCATGGAAATAGGGAAGCATTTCAATGGTTGTGTTTAAATGCAAATCCCAATCTCCGGATCTTTCAGCGAAAATAAATCGCATTATGAGGTCAATGCACTTCAAAAGGTTCACCCACAGCTTAGTTGTTCGACTCAGAGATTGAACCGTTGTCGAATTGGACATACCAATCTCACGCATGGCTTTCACATGGTGAGATAGGACCCTCCATCCTGTTCATTTTGTTCTTCGTGTGATCCTCTTATTATCGCCCATATATTTGTGGGTTGCTTTCACATCAGGAAATGTTTCCTTCATCATATTTATGACAGCACAAGCAGTTAAACTGTATACTCGAACGCACCTCGCATATGCATGTCCATTCATCATGTGGCCTACAGTTGTTCGCCCGTACACAGAGGTCCATAGTGCTTCCAAACCACTTCCCTCCATAATCTTGCCAACAGAACCCAAGAAGGACATGAGGAGATGAAATCCTCCTAGCCTCAATATAACTTTTGATATATCACTACTGATTTCTGCTGATGCTACGATTTCAGACGACTTTAGAAACAATGGTTGATCGAATGTCACAATACAGGCACGGTTTTGTTTCTTGCATTGTCCTGAAGCATAGCTAAGAGCCGAAACGTATGTGAATGGATTGCTAGGGTCCAAGTTTATGAATGGTACTCCTAATACGTATGTGGCCTCACACTTTTCCCTACTAGTACTCATCATAGAAGTCATGAATCCATTCCACCCTTGCTGGGTGTTTGAGCCAGCAAGCCACATAACATTGATTGGAAACATCGTGTGGTGCATTTCGCAAGTAATACCTCTAGCAGCTTTCAAGTCAGTTACATCTTCGATCAAAATATTGGACAGTCCACTTAGGAAGTTTCTCTTTCCGTAGGAGAGCACACGAATCGTTTCGGGGTTAAATGTTCCTGATAAAATTCTTTCGACCTCTATCTCTGTTGCAACGCAAGTGCTGAGTGATATACAATAAGTCCCACCCACGGCGTGGAAAGTGTTTAACCCATCCAGCGTTCGTACGTTGACGTCCGCATTGTCAAATACATATTGAATAAATACTTCATCACTTATTTTAGGCGATCCCGCATTTATGAGGTAATTCAAATAAATAGATACTTCATTGTATGAAACACACAAACTCCCATTGCTTCAAGTAGGTCATTCAGATGTTTAGATCCATATAGCCTATGCAGTGTCAACCCAATACAAGTTTGAATAGGGGATAGAAATGACCTTGGTCTGACAGCAGAAATTATCGCATGGTTTATCACAGCACATTTTCTTCCGATTTTATTTACACCAGAAGTTTTTTTTCTTTATTGTAACTCTGCTAGTGAAGAATCTAAGACTATCTGGAACCAACTTTTCACCTCCGGATCTAATCTCATCTATGCTTGGATATTTACTTGAATCGTACTGCATTTTCTGTATGTCCTCTTTAATAATGTCTGCAGCAGCTATTACAATTCTCATACGCTCTGTTGCAAGATCTGTTTCCTTATCAACGTACAACTGATCAATTAATTTATTGGCAGTATCGGATGAACATACAATGTTTACTCTTCCAGCAATATTGGACACAATTAACCGGTCCTAAAAGTGTTCTTTAAGAAGATTTCTCAAGTGTTTATCAGTGTAAGTCTCCTGGAGACCTGAAAAACTTTTCATTATACTCTGTAGTTCTTGTATAGTAAACTGACACTCATCGGTATTTTCTATGTATTCGCAAAGTTTGTCAAAAGCTTCACCTAGTTCTGACTTCGGCCTTCCGACTGTATCTTTGCGTGGTGTACATTTTAAGAGGTCCTTATAACAGAAATATTTATGATACCGTGCTTCAGATGCCACAAGGTCGCTAACATTAAGAAGTCTACATTTGACTCTGTCCCCCAAGTCATCACATCGATCATTACATATTGCTATTTTATTTTCTCTGATTTCTAATGTAGAGACAAGGTGAACAGGTTTCCTGCGGTGTTGTGGACACTTTGAATCCACCAATGCTGGTTTCCAGAAGATGAAACAATCATATTTAAAATCGAATTTCCCCTCTGAACTCCTCAACACAGAAGACGTTGAAGGTGCGGTGTCACGTGTCTCTTTTGTATTTATAGCACCCCCAATACTAGAAGGAAGAGTATATTTTTGCCTGCACAATTTGTAAACAGTAATGTTTTATTTTCTTTCAACCTCTCATGAAGTCCATCTTTTACTTGTAAACTTGCTTGAATATTCGATTTTATTCCCTTTTGAACTAATACTGTGTCGCCCTCTAACTTGTTTCCACAAAAAATACACACCATACTTGAACTGTTTATTTTTTATAAAAAAAACATTACGACCACTGCAATGTTTAAAGGAAATAAAATTGATTAAAGAATAATAATATATATAATAATTATTCATTATATATATTATATAATTATTATATTATATATATAATTATATATATATATAATATATATAATAATATATATATATATATATAGATATACCATATATTATATTTATATATGATATATATTATATATAAATATATTATATTAATATATATATATTATATATATATTATATATCATATATATATATTATTATATATATTATATATATAATATATATATATATATATATATATATATATATATATATATATATATATATATATATATATATATATATGTATATATATATATATATATATATATTAAATATTATATATATTTATATATATATATTATTTATATTAATATATATATATAATATATATATATAATATATACATATATATATATATATATTAATTATATATATATATATATATATAATATATATATATATATATTATATATATATATATATATATATTCATATATATATATATATATATATATATATTTAAATGGTTAACAGCAGTTTTAATTTGAAACATTCGACACAGAGCTTAAACGAACTTATAAATGTTCCTTGACAGTGAACTAAAACATACGAATATAAGAGATAAGATGTTAGGCTACTATTCCTTTCAACAGCTTCAACTTTATTGACAAGTAGGTGTTCAATGTAGTACGGAGGGTCGAGTGGTGATGAGTCACTTCCTGCTATCGCCGAACCCTCTAGCTTTGTCCTCTACCCCCTCCACAAAGCTACCATCGCACATATATAAATAAAACTGTATATTAGTAGATTCACCTAAGTGTAGGCTATAACTTGTATAGGAATGATTTTCACATAATATGACACGTAAAAAAATATAGCGCAAAAATCAAAAGTATCAAATTAGAAAACCTACTTTTTCCACTTCCCTACTTTAATTTGTCAAAAATTATTAGGTGTAGCGTAAATATAAACGTAACTAATATTCTAGCCCACTTAATAACAAAGACAAAAAAAATTGAACTTGATCCGATCATTAGTAACGGAGAAAATGGCTGTTCCGTATATTTTGTCATTTTTACCCTTGGGTGGGTTGTGGAGGAAGCTCCTGGGGAATTTTTGGGGACTTTGGCGAAAATGCTCCTGTGGTAATGGTCTATCAGTGGGGTAAAAATTAGTTTTACCCTAATTATTTCCGAAGTTTGATGTTTCAGGGTCTTTATTGACTGTGATATGTTTTCTTTAACAAAACTTGGAAAAATCAGAGATCTTTTGCTTCAAGGCTATCCTTCTAGCATCATTTATTTGATGCTGAATTGGCCGTTTTCAAATTGGAATGAGCAATGATGAGTTTTGTTATCAGCCTAAGAGTGGATAGAAGACACAATAACAGGATAGATCATTGATGACACCTAGGAAAAGTTGGGAATAGAACAGAATTCTGAGGAATTCCACTACTGAAG
>JABUQX010090076.1:50000-51608 GCA_015478945.1 Trachelipus rathkii | reverse complement strand
AACCAAACTATCCCCAGATATGAGAGCAGTACTCCATAAAAGGCGAATGAGACCCTTGAGTGCAAAACAGAAGAGGAAAAATAAGTCTTCGCAGTCAAAACAGAATTCCTAGTTTCCTTGAGGCACCCTAGCAACCGTTGTGATGTGAGGTTTCCAAGACATTTTTTGTTATGTTAAGGCAAGATGTTTATATTGTCAACAGGAGAGACGAGAGAAAACGTCGAAAGAGATAGGAAGTTAGGTGTCTTAAATAGGGAAATTTGTAGAAGTTGGGTTTTTAAAGAACTAATTTTCACAAGGTTGAGACGACCCCACCCTGAAATTCTATCCAGATCAGCGAGAGTAGAATCGGAAAGATTAAGACGCGAGGCAATTCTAGAAAAAAGAAGGAGGAGAATTGAAACGAGTTGAAGAATGAAGGTCGAGTCATCTCATATGAGTGGATAGAGTTAGATGTGCAGGTGAGAAGATTATTAATGAAAAGCAGGAATAAAGTAGGAGATAATACAGAAACCCTGAGGACACCACTATTGAACTGAAAAGAAGAAGAAGTCGCTCCATCAACCACTTCCGATATTGAGCATTTGAAAGAAAGCTAGACATAAGTAAGCAAAGAGAAGAAGAAAACCCAAAGGGAGGGGAGCTTGAGAGCAGTGACGCGTGCCATTACCGGTCAGAGCTTGAATATGTCAAGCGCCCACACGCAAGTCTCCCCCGTAAGTTCTAAGGGTGGAAAACCATAAATCTGTTAAATAGAAAGTATATCGCTAGTAGAACTTCTTGCGATCGAAAAGAAGGGAATGAATTTCCAAATGAACAAAGTTGAGAAGGGTTGAGAAGGGTTTCAAAGATCTTAGATAGAATACAAGTTAGAGCTATAGGGCGATAGTTAGGAAGATCAGAGCGGCTCCTTTTTTTCGGAATAGTTGGACATATGCGCGCTTCCAACAATGAGGAAAGTGCTAGTATTGGGGCATAAGAAGATATAGTTGAACAAGGGGCGGGTCAGCTTGGAAGCACACTTCCTCAAAACTCAGGGAGGAATGCCATCCGGTCCACCCGCATATCCTAACGTTCATAGATTCAGAGCCCATGTACCCGATCAACTGTAATCGCAGGTTCAAAGGCATAGGGACACCTGAGAGGAGAAGGAGGAGGAAGAGGAATGACAGAATAGTCCAGGATGGTAGAGGAAAATAGGAGGCCTGAAGAGATTGGCCTTTTCAGTTGGAGAGTTAGAAACAAAACCATCAGAGCGAATAAGAAAGGAGGAAAGGATAATTCACAGAAGTTGTTAGAGATGTTTTTGCAAGAGCCAGAAAGATTTTTCAGTAGGAGAGCCAAGGAGGTCAGAGACTTTCGTTTAATGAAAGTCACCTCGTCGAAGAGTACCCATGCAACGATTTCTAGCGAATAAAAATTAACAAGAGTGATGGGAGAACGAGAATTTTTCAACATCCGATAGCCTTAATGGCCAGAGAACGAGCACAATTGAACCATGGTTTGAGGAGAAAAATTTAGTCGAAGAAGGAATGACCTGCTCATCCCATCAAAGATTACAGCTCCCACTTTATCAGCAGAAGCTGAAGCGTCTTCAGAGGTCAAAGC
>JABUQX010090076.1:30000-45000 GCA_015478945.1 Trachelipus rathkii | reverse complement strand
AGTTGTATACCCTCTCTGACATGCATGCATATGTCTTACAAGACTTCCCTACCTTAACTTCAGTGCATACTTGGTGATCTCGAGTGCGAAAAGAAATAGCTGCCTCAAAACCACAGGTGAAGCCTGGGGTTTTGTTTACACAGGTATTTCTCCTCACCCTCCTTCTGAGTGATAGGAACATGCGGGAGGTAGAGGAAAGAACGGAAGCACTAATTAGAGAAATTTAGAAGAAAATTTTTCAAAAACATGGGACTCGTATAACGACATTTCATAACTACGCCAGATGATCCTCGTCAGTTATATCTGTTTCTCAATATTCTTTCCAACTTTCTACTATCTTTCTTGTCGGTCTCTGTTGTCCTCGTTTCAAACTTTTTTTCAAAGTCGCAATCTCAAATGCGAAAATAATCTTTCTTTTTCTTTATCTGTTTGTACTAGAAGCCTTGCCGGTAGTTTTGATTTTATTAATCTAGTAGTTACCAAATATGTCAAAAATCAATCATTTCACATTTGAAAGTTTTCATCGAGTGGAAAAGCTTAAAAGGATATTTCCTTTACTTCCTTCTCATGTTTTCTATCATCTTTGTTTTGGTTCTCATTCGAAGGTCGAAGGCTGTTTCTATAGCAACAGAGAGTGCTATAGGTAGTGAGTCTGAGAGCTTTTATGGTTGTCTCGAGCCATAGGGGTTACCATGGCGACAGAGAGGAAGATTTTGGATTTTTGTTTGTAAGTGAGCGGTCATTCTCGTGAGGTTAATAGAGAGACTTTCTCCTTCGTTGGCATTTCGGACTGTAGACATTTAATTTACACTTTTAATTTTTTTTCTTATTATTCTAATATTAAGAGAAATATAGGCTACTAAAGTAAGTTGGAAAAGAGGAAAGAGTTTTCTTAAATGTAACATGCGAAATAAGTTTGCTGGGTATTATAATTTTATAATGAGCTCTGCGCTATACAGTTTATAATTTGCATTTGTTAAGGATTTTGGACTTTTTAAGCCCCTATTTGTTCGCTTTGGTTCTACGCTATGCGCGCGCAGATGGCTGTTACAATGGATAGGATTTCAGCTTTGTCCCGATAGGGCTCTGGCTTTGACAAATGGGTTGGATTACAACTTTTAATTACTTTTGATATATTACTTAGAGACTAATACGTTTTACACACTTGTTTCATGAAATAATTGTTACTAGAATTTTTTTATTTTCTTGATAAAAAGTCAATAATGTTTAATAAAATATTTATACCTTCTTTAATTTCATTTTCCACTGTCAGAATATCGTACCTTACGGCCACTTTCTTTGAACTTTTAAATTTTTTAAATGTCATTAAATACAGTTCATTTTTATTTCATCAACACAAATCATTTAACCGAAAAATTTTGAATTTTATTAAATTATAAAATAAATGGTGAGGAATATTTTTAATGATTAGCTGATTGATGGAATGGATGATATTTATTTCAAATGTTGGTAAGATATTTAAAAAATTCAAATTTGAAAACGTGACAACTCAAACTCTCCTCGTCATGACGCCGTTCAGATTTTTATAGCGCGAAACGCACTAACTGTTCTGAAACCATTTAATTCATGATTTGGATTTTTCGAGTGGTCTCGCTTCTATCATTTTTTTCTCTTTTATTTGAAAGTATTCTATTGATTTTATAGATCATAACGTTAGACAGCTTTGGGCGGTTAAATATCGCACGTCAACTCCGCTCTCTCAGTATCGTCGGGAACTTTGCATAAATATGCATTTGTCGTTCGCCGAACCTTTCAATCGAGTTCGCAGAGTGATTTGTTTCATGTAACGCGCCCGTGAGTCTCCCGTTTATGATAGGCATGTTATTTTAATGAAGTATTCTGCTATATTGTTATTAAATATATTACCAACACATTTTGAAGCATCATTTGAGTTATTAAAAAAATGAGAAGAAACTATCATTAAGAATTCATATTCATCAATTTTGACCGATACTAAAAAAAATCATTTATTTACGCTGAAACACTTTTCAGAGTTTGAAAGGCAGCAACCCAAGTCTCTCCTCTCGAACCTGGCGTTCAGGCCTAATCTTGAGCGCATGCGCACTCGGTCAATGGCTGAAACTTTTTAAAATTTTTACGGTAGAAGGGAAATTCCTGAGTTGCTAGCTCTCACAAATCTTTACCAGCATTATTAAGGACATTTGAATTTTTTTCTTAACATTAATTACTGTATTAAAAATTGTAGATTTTGCATGCAAACAAAAAGGATAAAATATTAGGCATTATTGGTTCAATTATGGATTGCTTTAGAAAACAGTAGCATTTTTTTTTTTTCAATTTTAGGCTTCACATTTAATATAACATTTTTATTAATTAGGTCATTTTTGTTAATAAAAGTATTTATATTTTCAAAATTTTTCGTACGGATAGTGATTTCAATGTTCTGTTCATTTTGAATATTTTTATTATTATTATTATTATATTATTCTTTTTATTATTATTATTATTATTATTATTATTATTATTATTATTATTATTATTATTATTATTATTATTATTATTATTATTATTATTATTATTAGTAGTAGTAGTAGTATATTATTATTATTTTTATTATTATTTTTAATATTTAATAGTGTGATTAGGATATTTATATAATTATGTTAATTTTTGTCCAAGCACTAAAATTTTCTAAGTTTATTTTACTACACTTTTCACTATTGAGAGGATGATTGTTAATCACTGGTACTTTATGGTGAAGGGCGACTTTCTTTTTGTGACCTATATTTTTATGGCTGCTGTTGGGTGGGAAGATAGGCAGCCAATCTTCTAGTTTTCCTGTTTTGTGATTTTAAAGAGCTCGTCCGCGAGGTTGAGGAGCGTGTGTATACTCACACACTGTGCGATTTTGTGTATATTTTGGTACACAGAGGAGGGTAAAGCTGCGATGAAGTATTCTTTTACAAAGCTGGGGTGATTTTGGAGGAGGTTTACAGCATTTTCCTCACCAATTGCTTTTCTGATTCGAGTCATGAACTCACTGGGTAATTCATTCGCTTTTATGTTTTATTTGATGATGGCACGAATGCTTTGAACTTTTGGAGACAAGTAGGTTATTTTTATTGCTTTTAGCAGTTTCTTATAGGCATTCCTTTTAATGGGGTATTCGATGAAAAGCAAGAGATGGATCGGAAGCAGCGGGGCTATTAATCTGATTTTTTCTGAGTCACTTTTTATTTTATACAGTCTAAAAATGATGTTTACTGATTTGATCCAATTTTGAATATTGGCTTCCTCAAAACTTGGGAGTTTAATCGAGCACACAAACTTGACTTGAATTTGGCGGGTTGGTATTCGAGTGCTTGAGTTGTGAGGCGTTTCCTTCCTTGCGCGGGAAGGTTGTTTGCTTTTGCCGTTGGGGGATTGTATCTGTTAGGGAGAGGGTGTCTTTCCCTTTCCCCTATTTCCTTTAGAGGAATTTTTAGCCTGGATTCTCAGAATCAGTTTCTTAGTCTTTCGAGGAGTCGATTGAGTTAAGCCAAGCACTCGAAACAATAAGCCTAAATGGGAACTTTGTTTGAAAATTTCAAAATATTCGAGGTGGTAACGGATTTTCTGTTGTCACTTGCACCGTTATAACAACGACTTTACTTATTATTTATAAGATTATATGATGCTTAATTTCTTCACGTTGTTATTGTTTGACTCACACAATTTTTATTTATAGTCAATATCTCACTGATTTTAGAACTTTTTTACACAGAAAATGAAAGGAAAAATTTTTTTTTTTTTTTTTATTAATTTGAAATTTCAGCAATTTGGCACAATAATCTGACTCCAAATTAGGGGGCTTTTACTAGTCACACTAGGGGGAACCAAGGAATGTAGACTAAACTCGCTTTAGTCATCCAGTTATTAATTAATGAAACTAATAAATCAACCGGTGGATTTGAATAATAGAAATTTCTGTTCAGTGGCTTTATTTATCAATGGAACGATATTGACAAGATATGCTTTCAATTTGGTAAATAGTAGAATGGTAATGCACAATAAATCGTTATAAATTACTTTAAACACTCGTAATTATAACTAATAATATTGGGCACTGACACCTAATCGAAGATGACCTCAAGATGGAGCTTTAGCACAGAAAAAAAAACTGCTTAGTAAAGTTCTATGCTTAGATATATTTTTAAGATCGTCTGATAAATCAAGTGCACATTCCAGAGCATTAGAGTTAGACCGCTCTTGTGATAGCTTTCAGAGTGGAAACGATCTATCAACTTCCTTAGTCAACCTTCTGACACTTTGGAATGTTCTGATTCTGATATATAGAATGATCAGTGACAGACAAGCAGTTGATGATCAAACTGAGGGAAAAATATTTCTATTGACACTGATTTCCAGAGGTGGAAAAATGATAGTTCCCAAGATGTATCAGTTATTTTTTTTGTACCTCAAATAAATTACCAAAAACAAGCCTTTTTGCTATAACATTGGACTTTCTTTCTTCCATGTATGCCTTTTTACCAAGTCACTGGTCAAGTTTTAGGGAGAGTGGTGCAAAAAAGTCTTATATTGCTCTGGCTCGATTTAGCCAATCTGAGAATTATACGATTGAGCCAAAAAACTGTTCTCAAATATAAACACACTTTGTTGAAAATATTTGATATACTTCCTGTTTCTACTGCTTCAGTTGAACAGAGCTTTTCTAAACAGAAATTGGTTAAAACGTATTTGAGGAACACGAGTGAATATAGTTTGAATGGACTTTATTTACTCTTTATTCATAGAGACTTGGCTTTAAAAATAACCAAGGATCAAGTTATCGAGCATTTTGCTGGAAACGACGCTAGCTTCAATCTTGTTGTATGTGTAAAGTCTAGCTTAAAATTAAAACTTTGTGGATAATTATTGTTTTCCTTTTCCTATACTATTCCATTCCTTCAACAGCATTGGCATTACCTAACCATGCAAAAACAGTTTTCTTCAGAATGCTAAATAATAATAATAATAATAATAATGAAAAAAAGGTTAACTCTAGGTAGGGTTCGTAAACAAAAGATAAGAAAGAGGTTATAACCAACGTTAAAATATTGATAAAATAAAATTTTATATGATCTTTTATATTGCTTATGGTAGTATTAATTTTAAATTTATGCAAAACTTAAATTTTTTCAGCCTTCCAGCCTTTCTTCCTTCCTTAATATAACTCTAGTACACTGTATCTCATTACAAATTCTAAGGGAAATCTAAAGAATCTCAATTTTTCCCTTAAACCTCAATTTCCATCATCATTATAACAAATATACAAGCCACGTGCTTCACTCCTCCAAAAAAATACGTTAAGACTTGCACAAGACTTATTGTTGCATGGAAATTCAGTGGGAGAATATGACCACCTACTTTTATTCTTTGAAATAAAAGATAAGTTCTACATTTTATATTTAAATATAGTATTCATCATCTACGCAAAGTGTCAGTGTTCAAAGTTAATTCAAAGGTTGGACCTTATCAAAATATACCCTGGCCGCCGGTTCCCATTTTCACGAAACTTACAGAAAATGCTCAAAATACATAATAAATTATAAAAAATATAAAAGATACAAGAAATATAAATGCATGGTACACGAGCATTTACCTACGGGGACAAAGGCCCCAGTGCCTCAACCCGTATAAGTTGTGAGGCCGGAAATAAAGTATATTTCTTCAGCAGCTAAAGCCTATTAAAAAAACAAGAATGAAACATCGGGCACCCGTTAATGAATCTTAATTTACTTATCCTCACATATACTTCAAATTAGGCAGGACGTTCATAATTAATTAATTTGCTCATATTATTCACTCTTTCCAAACTCTTTTCACTAGTTCTTGCAGGCTCATTTTAAACTAGTTTTGCTCATAATGGTGAGCCCGTGTCTTGACGATAAGACGGCAGGGCTTCAGTATCAATACAACAACGGATGTCTGTATCATTTTTCCCCCCGCCTATACCGCTAGTGGGGCCGCCTTTCGCATTTAATTGTTGAACAACAAATCATGTAATTCACTGAAATATAACCTAAAAATCTTAACAGGTAAACTGCTCAATAAATACCAGTCGCGTTTGTTGTTAGATTTTACTCTGGTTATCTTCGTCATTGTTGTTAACAGCGGTGCAGCCAAAAATGACTCAGGTGCTTGACCAGGTGGAGCAAAAATTTTATCACTTCCAATAGATGTAACATTTAAGTCCAGTATCTCCGATTACTTTCAGGTCTTAAATTCTAATCCCTATCCACACAAATTCTCAACTAGTTTAGAGAGTGATTTCGCTTATTGTAGTTGGATACTTTAGGTAACATTTGGCCCTTTCCTGTTTTTTTTGGCCAAGAGAAATATTCATTAAGAAACAAATTACGAAAAGATGAATCTGAAAAATGCTGTTAAAATCGTAAAAACTACATTTTCCATTTTACAAGTGTTCAGGTCCTTTCCTTTCAGAAACAATTGTATTTATACTAAAATAGAAGGTGAAACTTAAAGGTATACACGAGCTCATAAAAATTTTGTGTGAATCTACCTGATACATAACTATAATAGTAGAGTTATACTTACCGAATCTGTCTTGATCTTGTGCGTAAAAGTATATATTAGAAGAAAAATTCTACCACGAAGGGTGCTCGCTCCGAAAAAAATCAATTTTTCGAGAAAATCTTTGAGGATACACTTTGAAACAACTTAATATCCTCTGAAATGACAGGTACTCACCTAGCTCGCCTAAATAATTCTGAAAATTTTCACCACATTATACTAACTACCATAGATTTCCTTCACCCCTGGCAATAACTTGACTTTCGTATATTGCTCGTTTTAAGAAATAAACCAATTCAAGAAATGAAATACAGTCATTCAAAAATGCCAAAAAACAAAAACTAAATTTTTGGACAGTTGTTTAATGATAAGTCTATTATCTATCAGTTATTATAGTCAGACAATACATAGATCAAATGAAATAGACTGCTGACACAATCCAAGGAGATTCTTAATACATAAGAAATGTACCGTGTATATTCTACATCGTATAAACTGACAACAAATTAATATCAATAACTATTATAAAAAATGGTTTCTGCATGAAATAAAGTTGTGAATATCTGCGGGTTAATTTATATACTAATAATATAATATAATGAATAATATAACACAACACACACACACTAACATAATATATATATAAATATATATAATATATAATATATATATATATATATATAATATATAATTAATATATATATTAAATAATATTATAATATTATATATATATATATATATATTATAATTATATATATATATATATTATATTATATATTAATATATTTTTTATAATATATTATTATATAATTGATTTATTATTATTATATTATATATAATATATATATTAATATTATTAAATATATTATAATATATTATTAATTTATATTATAATATATATATATATATTAAATATAATATATTTTACTCACAATATATGAAAGCAGGGGGAAGAACATAAGATAAGGATCACAAGTCACCATTATATATTTTTCTTCTAAAATTTCATTATAATAAGAAAATTTTTTGAAAGGAAAAGAAAGAAAAATATTAACTTATCTCCCCTCACTATATATGGGCTGAAAAATGACCCATCCCATAATCTTGGCCCCTGATTTTGCCCTACGAACTACACCCACGTACCGTAATCAGGTCCAAGCACGGAATATTTTCTAAAGCAGCTCCCTCACTGGGCGGTCATGTGTGATGGTACCCCAGGCCTACTTTGTGCACACCCATTCTCGTTCTTACTTTTTTAGAGCATGAAAATAAGTAACATTTAAAGGAAAAGACAATCTCATCCCTATTTGGGACAATCTCCTTTAAAATATCCTATTTACAGCCCACAATCACGGATCTCAGTTCGTTCACGCCTCTTCCAAACACATCATGTAGGTAAAATATAATATTAATATCAATATTTGACACTAAAGATATAGGAGAAATATCAGATATTAGTTGATCAATGGCACATCCGAGACACGAGTGGTAGCCCAGTTCATAAGAATATAACTAAAAAACAAAAAAATATTTTTTGATATTTATTATCATTGTCCTGATCTCACCAAACAAGATTTCGCCAATCTTAACAAGCCTGCCTGTAATTTGGGCTTCATTTCTTTGCATTCTTATTGGCGCCACCCCCCAGTGAAAAAATGCCGTTGATACGCGGCTGTTGGTACTTTCGTTAGGAACAACAAGACGAATTAACGTCACATATGAGTAGTCTAGTCTTCACAATGGTGACCAAGCCGAACACACAAATTCTTTAAATACTTGACCCAAATTATTCCATTTTCTGCTACAGACGAAAAGGAGAGAAAAGATGGCACAAATACCTACCACAATTACATTTTTATCAGTCTGTCTCTTTTCCTAACAAAGATAGCATACTCAGAATTCTATGCTATATTCCACTTCGAAGCATTCACCAAAACACTCCCCACATGAACACATTGAACAAACAAAGACACTTCTCAAATATATCACTGAGAATATTGTTTGCAACCAATTGTCCAATAAAGCTAGCCTTGGCCAAAAGAAAAATGGGCATAGGTGGGTAAAACATTTCGGATAACAAAACAGAGAAACTAATGTTATCTTAACAAATAAAAAATTATACTTTATTTGAATCCCACTTCTCATGTCCACAACATCTTCTTCATCGGTTTGCTCCGAGAACTTAATTTAGCGTGCTATGCTCTACACACTCCAACAAAACTGACGTTTACGGAAGACCACCTGTCCTTGGTCAGGCAAAATTGTTTTCATAAGGTTTGTAGAGATTAAATGACACAGTAGCTTGCTTATATGATGACCAATAGTGGAAATAGTGAAGTTTGAATTCTTAATAAAAGAAAGAGGTGTAAAAGAAAAATGAAAGTTAACAACGATGAGTGACAAATATTTTAATTTTCCAATAGAATATAATAAAGGCTTGGTTTCAATTTTCAAGGTTATGATCATTTGATTGCATGGAGAATTCTGAGGTATGGTCCCGATGAGAAAAATATTATACGAAAAACCCTTTCTTGTAATTACTAAGGATTAGGCGTGCTTGATATCAAAATTTCATTACCAGGCAATTGGGCATTCAGAACATAATTTTATCATTCTAAACTCAAAGTTTTTTCTTTTCGTTTAAAAAGGTCTAATTTCTAGCACGCTTTTGGACTTGGCAGTGGACAGATGTTCTTTTTACATTTTAACAATTTAGTAATATTTATATATATATATTATTATATTATTCTTTATTTAGTTTTTATATTTAGTCTATATATAATATAGTATATATATATAATATATATATGTATATATAATATATATATAATATCATATATATATTCATACAAATATATATATATTTAAACCGATAGAGAGGGTATTCAATTTTTATTTTATTTTCATTTAAATGTTTTTTTTTTTTTTTTTTTTTTTGTTATTTAGAATATCAAACAAAGATGTATCTATATATATATAAATTATATATATATATATATATATATATATTATATAATATAATGTATATATATATATATATATATATGAAACTATTTAATGTGTTGCTGTTATAGATTACTTCTTCAAAAAGTTAGTTATTAATTGATACATAGCTTTTACAGGTGATAGAGTATAGACTATAAAGTAAGGAATCTAACATTCTTCAGTGTAGAATTAATCACTTGAAATTAAGATTATTGAAAATGTTTGTTACCATAGTTTCATTTTCTCCTTGTGCCACCATTATAATTCTATTTGTCTATGTAGTTGTCTGAACTAATAATAACATTACCTATAAATATACAATAAACACAATTTAAATATACAAAAATTAAAATTTTTGGCATAAAGTTATATTTTAAAAATTGAATGGCAATCGTTATATATTTCTTAAAAACAATGCAATGAAATGATCCAAAGTCATATGCTAGGGGGATGAATGGAAGCCATCATAATGGTCAAATAATGAGTTAGTAGTAATTCCGGTGAAAATATTTCAAGATTTTTAGGCATTAACCCCATCAGAACTATGAGTTAAGAGATTCAAAGTTAGCGATTTTTTCCCCGGGGGAGGAAAAATTGGATTTGTTGGACACCCTGTAAATTTTTTTTAAAATATTTACCACACTTCAAATAAGAAGAATTTAAGTTAACCCTATATAAAAATGGTCCACACAAAAATATTTTTATATATTAAAAGATTATTTCCTCCTTTTTAATAATACACCCACGAAAATGAAAATTTCTTTTTTCTACGATTTTTAACACAATTATTTCAATTACATTTTTTCAATAATTACCAATTTTATAATTATTAACAATTTAATTGTTCCGGCCAAATGTACCTTAAAGTATCCGCTAAATAACAAAAACCTGTTCTCTTATGGAACATTTTGTATAAGCAGCGAGCTGGAATTACCACATTATGGAGAGTCAATGCCTACTTTAATTATTTAATGTTACCTCATTAATCTGGGAACTAAATTTTTTGCCCTTCCTCACCTGGTCAAACATTTTGGCTCACCCTATTACAACCAGGAGTAAATCTACAAGAACGAACGGTGGTTTTGAAACTTGTCGCAGGGGGGGCGTGTTTATAAAGTTTCATCAAAATATATGATGATATGATTAGAAATTTTATAGAACAGTTTATTGTAAACAAATTATCGAGCGGCCAACTTCCTTTATTTTGGCGTTACGACAAAAAAAAAAATGTACAAATGATCGATTGAGCTTAGCAGGCTTCAACACGTACTGCAGGGGGCTTGTGTGTTCGCCCCGGCCTCCAGACACTCTTGGTATCTGAGCACTTCGCCATGTTTTATTTTCTCAGGGGCCTATTTTTCCTCACTGAGAAACTGGACATTAAATGAGTGTTTTTTTATGCCTACATACGTTCACTTTGAGGACATTTTCGACATGAAAAATTTCATGGAAAATCTCTGGATAGAGGGATTATACTGGTTTAACAAGTCGAGGTTCAGAGTTCGATAGAATCTTTTCTAAAATGGCGTAGATCTTTGACTTTTTTTTTTTTCTTTCATCTAACAAAATGTGTAATAGCTAGGGTCATTTTGTTAAAGCGCCAAGTTATAATCAAGAATTGGATATAGCATATACCAATTTTCTTTCCAAGTCCGATGCACAGTACAATTTGTTATATAAGATAGATTATGTTGAAGCTTGTTGTAGGTAAAAAACTTAAAGAAAATGAAAAAAAGTGTCTTCACCACTGCAGGCTCATTACCATCCGAGGAACGACCATATTTTACATATTAACGTAACACTGAATTTGTCGCCATCTGTGCTCGGGAGTATTTAGATTCCAAGAACAACATATTATGCCTTTGCGGTGATTTTGATTGGAACACAAAGAGCTGTCAGCTGGAAAGTGGCTAACCAAAAGTTTTTGGATATATCATGCCGTATTCATTTGTACAAGGTACTTTATTAAACCAAGGGACAAAAAAAAAAAAAAAAAAAAAAATAGCCAAGGAATTTTGTAAGGTTAGTTAAAAAAAGCAATGTTGGTCTTACATACAATGTAAAAATAAGAATCAGGCATGAAAAGTCAGCATAAATAAATAAGCTGAGGATTAATTTATACAATAAATTTTATAGGTCTGTGTGTGATTTAGAATCAAAATATTATAAGTCTTAGATTTGACATGTTTGGTAAGTCCATTAAAGACTAAGACTTCTCATTGATGCAAGACTGTATCATTCAATTAAATGAATAGGAAATTATTATATATCAATAACATATACAATTGCCAGGATAATTTCGTCATAACTTTTATGTTATGATATTTGGCTATTTATTATATTACCCAATATATTAGTTCACATCTTAAATCACAATAATATATATATATATAGATATATATTATAGTATTTATAATAAGTATTTATAATATAATATAATAGATTATTATATATATTTAGGGGTTACGAGTTTAAATTTATAAAGAGATAAAGTAATGCGCGTCTCAGATGCATTCTACACCTTATTGAAACTCTATCTATTCCAGTACACTAAAATGAAGTCATTAGTAAGAGATATTTTATCTTCCCAAATCGTTGTGTGTTCTTAGTCGTTGACTCGTAGCGCGGAACGTCGCTAAAAAGGTTCCGTGGTGATAAGACTAGATTGATTGTTCTGCCCTTATTTCACCAATTATTTCTATCTTGCAAGTAATGCTTATGCATACCTCCGATTTTATTGGTCGTGATGCGTCCACATCCGCTGACCTTTTCCGGTAACGAATGAATTGTTGTATTGAATCGTCTGGTTACCTGAAATTGTGGCATGCGGACTGGGATGTAGAGAGATTGAGAAGGAAAGGAATAGTAGTGGAAAGATATATAATGATTGCAGACTTACAATCAATTTAGATAGTTCTGAATTTAGAAAAGAAAAGTTATCTGATCTTTCTGTAACAATAAATTTCTAAGTATGAAGATACTACTAGAATTAGGGTATTTAAAGAGAATTTTGATGCGAATGGCTTCTTCTTTGCTTTCGGTCTTCAACGGTTTAATCAAGTCGGAATGGGGAAAACCTGTCCTAGTTATGGGATATAATCTCTTGCAATTCAAGTAAAAATTAGTCGATTATTCATTTTGTGAAAATCAGGTGAAGAACCTGGAAAACCTTAATCTTGTACCGCAATATACATTGAAGAGGGTGGTAGCTCTTATTTGATTTCTAGTGTTTTAGTAAAGTTAATCTGATTGACGAAAATTCCTGTACAGCGTTTGCCAGCTTAAACATGTTAAGGAAGAAGATTGCTGCGAAGAGCAAGATGGAACAAGTCATAAGACGGCTAACAATTTTAGCATTATCAACAATACGGTAGTATTTTATGTGGTTGTGATAAGATAAGCAGGAACGTATTTAACCCCTAGGTAAGTAGTTCATAACCAAAGCGGGTTATAAGAAAAAAGAAAGGCGTAAGTTGTTTACAGTAAAAGCCTATAGAATAGGAAATATAATCACTTAGCGAGCGATAAACCGAGTTCAAAGACGGTTGCTCGCAATATCCTCAGAAGGAAGTTACACAATAAATAACAAAATCGGTATAAGAACTAAAACACAGCCAATGATGGATGGTTTCGAATTGTGGGAGACTTGCAAGCTAATCTAATATGGTTAGCGAATATATGATGAATCAGTTGATGTGCTTTACCGTGACTAATGAATAACTGGGAGGAGTTAGGAGGTGGGGCAAATGAAGAAGTGGTGACCTGCTCCTATTATTATATGTCATTTTTAGAGCTTAGTGCTTATGTTGTGAGCCGAATCTGAAGCGAGTTTGAGAGGAGAGCAGAATCAGTTCTACTATTTTAAACACATCCCTGACACACAGCGAATCTGAACGCTCCGAGTGTTGAAGAATAGGAATTTTGCTAAGGAAAGTGTGTTTGAAGCTTTAACAAATTGTAGATAACAAATACACCCGTTTATGGTTTTACATAGTTATAAATTCATTATCGGTTAGATGGTAGAGTCAAATACATCAACGAGCATTCACAACTATTAAACACGTTTTAAAATATTATTAATATATTTTGGATGAACAAGGAACTATCTTCAGAATAACTTATCTGTGTCTAGCAGTGAGAATATTGGTACTTTCTACCAGTGACTAATTGTAATCGACACCAGCTAGATACAAATATAATAATCTCTCGTGGGGTGACGAAATGTAAAAGGGGAGCAATCTCGGCCTTTGATATTGAAAGTTATCTAGTCGGCTTTTTGGAAGTTAGTGCCAGAAGTTCTGTCTACCCAATTCTCGTATATGCAGAGAAGGGATTTTGGTTCGTACAACTGTACATGCAACGCACAGTGTACGTACGAGTAGTGTGATGGGTCTTCGATACTAGTGGGGTGCATATGAAATCTAATTATGGTCCTATACTGGAGACTCTACTTTGCGGCCACAAATGGTAGAGTATATAAATAGTATTTACAACCCGATATGTGCCTTACAGATTTTGAACGATATCTATATTGATCAACTAGTTATGTGTTAGATTGAGAGAATGATAAAAATGAACGGTAGATAAAATGAACACAATATAGAGGTAAGGTTTACGATAGGTATGTGTGAGTAGATTTAGATTAAGGCGTAGTATATTAAATAATGCAGAGGTATAGAAGAAATTAAACGATATAAAATAATATGAGTAGCTATATAGAGAGATACGGAGAAAAATGAAAATAAGATGATATATAATTTTCAAATATATAATACATATGTATATATATATATATATATATCAAATTCCTTATATTAATTTACAATAAATTTAAAAGTTTAAAAAATAAAATAATATTGAAATAAATTTTATATTAAAACAGTTTCATGAACAAATTTTTGTCCCTGACCTTGAGTGAAATTAAAACCAATGGTATTCCTTATTGTATATCATTGTATTACTGTACAGATTTTGTTCTGCAAGGAAACCGCATAACGGTTTCACCGTTGCGTTTTTATGATGCCGGCAGAAGGCTTTTTAATTTATTTATTTTTTTTCGATATTCATTGACAACACCTCTCCTTTGTTATCTTTATATCTTGTTGAATCTTGTTCAATCTTGTTGAAACTTATATCTTATATCTTGTTGAATCTTATGTATACGTAAAGGTTCTTATTTAAATCTTATAAATTTTCCTTCTAATTCAGATTTACACTGTTAAGAGGCTAACCTGAAACGCTTAGAGTCCATAGACAATAGGTTGATTAAGCACCGCGATCCCCCCCCACCCCCCTCAAGGGACCGCACAACACCAAGACACTGAAAAAAATAAGCTTACCAAACACAACATCCGCACCGCACCTGCAACCGCAGCACCGCACCGCACCGCACCGCATCTCATTTTAACAAAGTTATTAGAACTTTTCTAACCTTTCAAAGCCACTTTAGAGTCTCCTCCT
>JABUQX010090076.1:10000-15000 GCA_015478945.1 Trachelipus rathkii | reverse complement strand
ATTATAATGGTAATAATAATAATAATAATATAATAATAATAATATGAAATATAAGTGTATTTATGATAATAATATATTAATAATATATCATAATATATATATATATAAATAATATATAATAATAATATATAATAATAATAATAATAATATATAACAATAATAATAATAATATAAAAATAATAATAAAAATAATATAAAAATAATAAAAATAATAATAATAATAATAATAATAATAATATATATTAATAATAATAATAATATAAATAATATATAATATATATATGTATATATATATATATATATATAATATAATAATATAATATACTAATATATAATATATATATTATTATTATTTTCTCTCTTTCTCTCTCTGTCTCTCTCTCACTATATATATAATAATAATAATAATATATATAATAATAATAATAATATATATATATATATAATATATATATATCTATAATAATATTAATAATATATAATAATATAATAATAAAAATATATAATAATAAAAATAATAATAATATATAATAATAATTTTAGTAATTATATATATATATATATATATATATATATATATATATATATATATAACTATATATATATATACTACTCTTCTTCTTATATATCTTTATATATATATAACAATAATAATATAATATATAATAAGAATCTACAAGCCTATTCTTGTATGTATATTAAATGTATATATATATATATATATATATATATATATATATATATATATATATATATATATATATATATATATATATATATATATATATATATATATATATATCAAAACAAACGTTTTTATATAGTGAATTTCCCCATAAAAATATTTTATCTTTTTTAATTTTGGATATTTTTTTTTTTTTTTACTTATTATTATTATTAGTATTTTTAAGGGGACTCTGTACTCGAAATTACAGTTTCTATCAATCGTGAAATGAGTACTTTTTATTTAAAAAGGAACTATTACTCTATGTATTTCTGTTTATTTCGTTTCAATAGACTTCATGGTTTGGGATTTATGGGGGGGGGAAGGGGCAAGTTCTGAATTTTTACTACTTCAACTGAAAACCATATAAAAACTTTATTTTTTAAGATATTTCAATAATTTTTTCATGAAAGTTCTAGAATAAAGTATGGTCAAAAAGATATAATCATTTGCCTTTGAAATTCAATAAAATAGAAATTTTGTAATATCAAGTATTCAATTATAATTTGAGAAAATTTCAAAAAAAAATTCAATGTCATCACTTCAAACTTGTCTGACACCAACTCACATTTTTCAATCTGAATAAAACTTTGTGAGAATCTTTGCCTATGTATATATAAATGTCCTGTAAATTTTCAATACAATAGACTTAGTCGTTTTTTTTTAGCGAATTTTTTTGTCAGCTGATATGGAAAAAAAGTGATTTTTGAGAAAAACGCCTATAAAGATTTTGAATGATTTTTTTCTTTTTTTCCAGAAAGTAAAAGATATTACGCACCTCACCCCACCTAAATAAGAGCACCACGAAATGCAGTAAAAGTTTTTGTTCACAACGCACCGCACCGCACCGCACCGCACCAACTCCGTATTTATTTCAAAATATTTCAGCTCCGACTTTGCGGAAATATTTTTACTTTCCAAAAAATTATCTTAGAAAAATTTATGCTCCGGCTCCGGCTCTGGCTCCGGCTCCTTTTCAAAATTGTTCATCTCCAACTTTGTTGAATTACTTTCATCTGCAAAAAAATTTCTTGAAAAAAATTTGTCTTCAGATCCGCCTTCGGCTGCGGCTCCGACTACGACTTCGGCTCTGGCTCCGGCTCTAGCTCCGACTTCGTTTCATATTTCAGAAAAACTCAGCTCCGACTTTGCAGAAGTATTTTTATCTTCATAAACAATTTCTTTAAAATAATTTATACTTTGCCTCCGGCTCCGGCTCCGGCTCCGGCTCCAGCTCCGGCTCCAGCTCCTTTTCAAAATTGTTCAGCTCCAACTTTAAAGAATTACTTTCAACTGCAAAAAAAATTGTTCTTCAGCTCCGGCTCCGGCTCCGGTTCCGGCTCCGGCTCCAGCTCCGGCTCCGGCTCCGACTCCGACCGTTTCCATTTCAGAATAGTTCAGCTCCAACTTTGCAGAAGTATTTTAACCTGCAAAAACAATTTCTACTCTAGCTCCGGCTCCGGCTCCGGCTCCGGCTCCTTTTCAAAATTGTTCATCTCCAACTTTGTTGAATTACTTTCATCTGCAAAAATATTTCTTGAAAAAAATTTGTTCTTCAGGTCCGCCTCCGGCTCCGGCTCCGGCTCTAGCTCCGACTTCGTTTCACATTTCAGAATAGCTCAGCTCCGACTTTGCAGAAGTATTTTTATCTACAAAAACAATTTCTTTAAAAAAAATTTATACTTTGCCTCCGGCTCCGGCTCTGGCTCCTTTTCAAAATTGTTCAGCTCCAACTTTGTAGAATTACTTTCATCTGCAAAAAAAATTCTTGAAAAAAAATTTGATTTCCAAATCCGGCTCCGGCTCCAACTCCGGCTCCAGCTCCGGCTTCGCTTCACATTTCAGAATAGTTCAGCTCCAACTTTGCAGAAGTATTTTTACCTGCAAAAACAATTTCTTTTTAAAAAAGTTATACTTTGGCTCCGGCTCCGGCTCCGGCTCCGGCTCCGGCTTCAGCTCTGTTTCCATTTCAGAATAGTTCAGCTCCGACTTTGCAGAAGTATTTTTACCTGCAAAAACAATTTTTTTAAATTATTCTTTGGCTCCGACTCCGGCTCCGGCTCCGAGGTTCCAACTCCGGCTCCGGCTCCGGCTCCTTTTCAAAATTGTTCAGCTCCAACTTTGTAAAATTATTTTCACCTGCAAAGCTAATAAAAAAAAATTTAAGCTCCGGCTCCGACTCCGGCTCCGACTCCGGCTCCAGCTCCGTTTCCATTTCAGAATAGTTCAGCTCTGACTTTGCAGAAGTATTTTTACCTGCAAAAACAATTTCTTTAAAAAATTTAATTTGGTTCCGGCTCCGGCTCTGACTCTGGCTCTGGCTCCGGCTCCGGTTTCGGCTCCTTTTCAAAATTGTTCAGCTCCATCTTTGCAGATATATTTTCACCTGCAAAAAATTTCTTTAAAAATATTTGTTTTTCGGCTCTATCTCCGGCTCCGGCTCCGGCTCCGGCTCCGGCTCCGGCTCCGACTCTGACTACATTTATATGATTGAGAAAGAGCCTGATCTTGGGTTGTGTTTGCGAAAAGGAAAAGTTTAATTTATTATAAAATGTGAATAAAACCTGGAAAGATCCTGGAAAGTTGAATTGCAATTTCGAACCTGGAAATGAAATTTTTTAGTTTGACACCCCTATAAAAAATATCCTGTATCTTAAAAACCTTTCGGAATTTCGAAACAAAAATTACACCATGATGTAGAGGAGGAAATTTTCTAATAATTAAAGTAATAAAAAAAAGTGAAATTTTTTATTTTTACTCTTAAAAGTCCGGGTTGGGCAAGTACAAAGTCCCCTTAAGTATATACGAGTATATGCATTAATTTATCTTTTTAATTTAACTTTTTTATGTTGTCACGTGCTCACATCAAAAACTGATAAAGTGATGTGTTAATTAATTTTTAACATATCTCTTAATTTTAAATTAAGGGGAGCAGATATTTTTCCAAATTTTCAATTTCTGGTATTAATATGATTGGATAAAAGTCAAAAGAGAGAACTCTCCCAATCATTTCTAAATATGTAATAAAATTTAAGATCCCTTCGGAAGAAAAAAAAATCATTTCCAACTCTTACCAAAATATCCCTTAGAATTTTTTTATTTTTATGTTTGATCATGATGAGTCATACATCAAAAGAAAGACCTTATTTACCTATTTCAGATCTGCAATGGAAATAAAAATTGGTTTGGTAGGAAAAATTATATTAATTTCCAATATTATCATATGGACCCATTAAATACAAGATAGTTTTTTTTTTTTTTTTTTTTTTTTATAGAAAAAATTTTTTTCAAAAGTGAAAAATTGCGATTTATTTTTTTCTGCTCATCCAATCGATATGAAATTTCCTATTACATATAGATGAGGGAGATGCATCTTTTTTATTTAGATCATATTTTTGTAACCCCCCCCCCGAAAAAATTTAAAAAGTTTAAAATTTTTCCGTATCTAGAGCCAAACTATTTATTTATTTAGATCATAATTTTGTAAAAAATTTGAAAAGCTTAAAATTTTCCCGTGCCTAGAGCCAAACTGTTGCATATACAAAAGGAAAAATTTGTCGAAATAAAAAAGATATAACTCGCCCAATTATGACGTGCTCTGAAAAAATTCAAACTTATCAAATGACCAGAAAAAAAATTATCGCAATTTTTCATTTAGAAAAACTGCTTTCAGTTGGGTTCGGAAATTGAGGATTGCTGGGATTTGGTGGCAAATATTCAAATCTGCTTTAAAAAGATTTGGATAATAGACCCATATTTATAGAAGGTGAACCTCAAAATGTCAGAAAAAATGGTTTTCTTTCAAATGAAAATACAAAAGCAAATAAATTAGAAAAATGAAAAACTACATTTCAATGCCCGAAATGGCATTTATCAAAAAATACTATTAATTACATATGGTGCAAATTTGAAAATTTTTAAATGACTCCCATTTCCTATTTGAGACTAAACCAGGAAGAAAATTTCATAGTTAAAGAAACTTATCCTTTCAGCTATATATATATATATATATATATATATATATATGTATATAAACAAAATATATATATATATATATATATATATATATATATATATATATATATATATATATATATATATATATATATATATATATTTATATATATATAAAAAAAATAAACACTCTTATTTAATATATATATTAACTGTAACTACTATATATATATTTATATATAGTACTGCAAATAAAAGGAATCCAAACTCTGAATTATGATTTTTAAAATTCTTTTGTCTGATTTCAAATATTTCCTGAATT
>JABUQX010090075.1:15000-27500 GCA_015478945.1 Trachelipus rathkii | reverse complement strand
AAGTCTTTATTATATTTATTATTAATTAAGAGAGAAGAACCGTATGATTTTGAATTTGAATAATAGGGACAATAGTTATATTCCCTCGAAGAAGAATTGTAATAAGGAGAATTACAAGCATAAGTACTAAGTTGTGGCTCCAAATACTGATTTTCATTCGAATATGGTTTATAGGAAAAGGGGTAATAAAGGTTTGTGTTTGATATTAAGTAATTGTTAATATTGACATTATAACTATCGTATGGTTGTGTGTATCCATCTTTACTTATATTCTCATTATAAGGGGTCACTTTCTCACAGTTTTCATCTTGAAGAAACTTTTCTTTGACAGCAGGAAGAACACCGAAATTAAAATCTGATTCTATAAAGTCATTACCAGATACAGTATATTTTGATTTCATGTTGAAATTGTCTTTAAATTTATTTAAGTTCTGATAACACTTATCATTTAAAGGTTCAAGATATGGAATGCTGCTATCGGCTTTTGGTATCGTTTGACAAAAACTATCAAGAGAAAATTCATTAAAGTTATTCTCAGAGTTTGTACCAAAAAGTGGAGAACCACAAGTCAAAAAATCATCAGACATTATAATATAGGCAAATATAATCAATGAAAAATAGGAATTCAAAAACAATTCATCAAAACACAAACACAAAACAAGGACAATTCGATCAAAAAAGTTATCCTTAAAATGCACTTTTTCTTTTTCTTCCAGAAATCAGCTCTGTTTTCGGAGTCTTTTCTGGACGGATGCTCGTTGGTCACTGACCAATAAAATACAATGGAAGCCGAAAGAAGTCCATCTTTGTATTTTCCAAAATATATTATAAATTATATTAATCTATAATTACCTCTCTCTCTCTCTCTCTCTCTCTCTCTCTCTCTCTCTCTCTCTCTCTCTCTCTATATATTATAATATTATATATATATATATATATTTTATTTTTTAAATTTTCTATATATAATATATATATATATATATATATATATATAATATATTTTATAAATCTATAATATATATATATATGTATTTATTTATATATAATAATATAAATATATATATAATATATAATATATATTCCTATATATATATATATATATATATATATATATATATATATATATATATATATATATATATATATATATATATATACTACTTAAAATTATTCTCATTAAGGAATTATTAATTACAATTAAAGATTACAAATTCATTGATAATGGCATTTCATTAAGATAATTTTAAATTTATTATTATTATTATTATTATTATTATTATATTATTATTATTATTTATTATTATTATTATTATTATTATTATTATTATTATTATTATTATTATTATTATTATTATTATTATTATTAAAAGGAGTTGAATTGAAAAGAGACAAATGCATAAATACTTTGGGTAATAGTTGATGAAAAATTAACATTTAAAGAACATATTAAACAGTTAGTGAGTAAACTAGCAAAGTACATGTATATACTAGTCAAATTAGCAAAATACATTCCTATATACTGAAAAAGATATATTATGCTCAAGTGCATCCACTTTTACTATATTGCCTCCCAGTATAGGGCATAGCAAATAAATCAGTTATTCAACCGCTTATATCTATGCAAAAACGTTTTATACGACTCTTAAGCGCTGCTAGAAGCTTCTACGATCATACAACACCTTTATTTAAAAAACTTAAAATATTGCAGTTTGAAGATCTTTTAAAGCTATCTCTTTTAAAAGAGCAGCAAAAGATCATAAATAACAAAGCCTGCAACTTCCTGTTATCTAATTTTCAAAATAATCAGAATCGAAGAAGTAGAGCACTACGAAATAGTTCGCATATCAATCCCCCTTTTTTTTAGATTAGAAAAAGCTAGACAAGCAGCTAGCTATAAAGGTGCTAAACTTTATAACGAATTACCGCATAATTTAAAAAATGAAGAATCCCTAAAAGCATTTGCATTTAAAGTCAAAAAACGTTATTGTAATACTAATTTTATTATTATATTATTATTATTATTATTATTATTATATTAAGTATTATTGTAAGTATATGTAATTGTATTATTATTTATTTATTATTATAATTGTAATTGTAATTAAATGTAATTGTAATTGTAATTGTAATTATTATTATTATGATATGTAGTTGTATTTATTATTAATATTATTATTATTATTATTATATTATTATTATTATTATTATTATATTATAATTATAATTATTATCTTTATTATTTTTATTTATTATTATTATTATTATTATTATTATTTATGATTATTATATTATTATATATTATTATTATTATTATTATTATTATTATTATTATTATTATTATTATTATCATCACAATCACTGTGGAATACATCAGTGAGTTACTGACCAGGGTATATTTCAAGTTGTATATTGAATGTCAGAAATTTTCATTCTTTACAGAATCAATATTATTATTATATTATTATTATTATTATTATTATTATTATTATTATTATTATTATTATTATTTATTATTATTATTATTATTATTATGGATTACCGATAGTATCGTATCGGTTATCGGCAGTATTCGGCCATTTTTCTGTATCGGGACGTTATATAGGCCGATACTTACAACGGCCGAATATTTCTTACTTTTTGAGGGTGAAGAATTATGAGAAAAACTTTTAGATTCAATAAATAAAATCTAGTTTCGAATATAAAAGGTTCTAATAAGAAATTCCTTAAGCTAGCTGAAAACCCCACCAAAGAATGGCAATCTCTGACGGTGAACCCACTTCTAGAATGCATTTAAATAGCATAACCGAGGAGTTGCTCGAGTGACAAAAAAAAAAAGATTCACAGAAGTGGAAGCCGCCTTATCAACCTGGCAACAGCACTGATAGTGAAGATGGTGGCTTTTCAGCAAATAAAACCTACTGAAGATGAAGAGGATTAGGATATGTGAAACGTTGATATGTTCATAGCCGAAATTGCATTGCCGCCTCATTCACCTTCAAAGGAATCACACCAAGGAGCCTCATCGTAAAAACTGAAGAGACAGTCATCAAGGAGCAAATATAATTCAAATTTTTAATCTTATGTAACAGATGATATGAGGCTCTGAGAAAAGCGATGGAGATGCTGCCTACAGGAGAGAATCCATTTCATGTTGTGAATGGAAAATTGGAAAATGTTTCCATTATTATCAGCTGGCAAGTAAATATTTAGCAGCCCTCACTATCTAGGTCGAGAGGCGAGCGTATTTTTAGTGTAGTGAGAATGTAAAACTAGAGTGTACCGGGAATTCTGGTCCGGCCGGGAATTTGAATTTTTTTTCCCGGGTTTCGGTTCCGTTCCGGAAACCGGAATTACTTAATCTACTTCTGTGAAAAAATTTGTTGGAAGGGATTATTTTACATAACCCATTAGCCCATCTTTAACATAAATAAAATAGTGGCCTGTAGCATTCATTACACATGCTCATTTGCCATTGAGCATGCTGTTAGACTTGGCATACTATTGAGTTATTGACAGCCCTAGGGGGGCTTTTGGAATTTCCGAATCAACATGTTGTTTGGTGATTGGTTCTATTGGCTTGACTGGGACAGTCTCGATAGGTCCATGTGGCTTCTTACTGTCTTTTTATTTCTAATATTCTAATGTCTTTCCTTGAAAAGAGGGCCGGGCTCATGCACAGTACTCTAGTACTGGCCTAACATAGCTGTTGTATTATAACTTCCTTGCTCATGTAAATGACATTGCGATTTGAGTTGACCTAGCATCTTAGTTCTTTGCGTCCAGGCACTGATTGGCCGCTTTCGGATTGCTGCTTGTGTTCACACAAATCTTTTTCTTGGTCCACAAACTCGAGCCAATCCCCATTCCTTGTCGATTTTCATTAGCATGTTTGGTGATTGGTTCTGTTAGCTTGACTCTGACATGTGGCTTCTTACTGTCTCTATTTCTAATGTTCTTAATGTTAATATTCTATTACATACCTACAGTATTTTTTAAATTAAAAGTTACATCAAATTACCTCAAAAATATAGGGAAATAATATATATATTGCAAGGAGTACACAGTCCACTTTTGAAACTCGCTTGGTAACCAGTGAGCAGTTAATGAAATAAATGATTCGTTTGAATATTCAGCTGTCCATATATCTGTAGTAAATGATACCTGATCGGCTTTAAATAACCTCGAATACTGCTGATCTCAATTTACTGTATGAAGATGGTAACATCCTCTCTACAAAATTTATTGGAAGATGGGCAATAAGTTTTACGAATCCCTTGCCCCTGGGAAGGTGGATCTCTAGTTACTCAATTTTTACAATAAAAATCATTATTTTCTGATGAAATGCCTTTGATTTTTGGTTAATTGATACCCAAAATCTTTTTTTGGAAAAAATTTTCCTCAAGACTCACTTGTTCCACGGCTTGGTATCTTTCGCTATTTTGGGGTGTCCTCTGTTCTAGAAAATATAGGGACTCTCCCTTTTTACAATCCAAATTTTTGATTTCCAGATATTCTCTTCGGTGAAGATTTCCCATATGCATATGAAGTGGCGTTGTATTAAATGTTTTTGGTGTACTACCTCGTTTTATTTTCTGTGGCATATTTTACACTCTATTATAAATTTTGTAACATCATTAATAATAAAAAATCTTTTATGAATGATGGCATTAAAACAATTTTTTGAGGTTATTATTATGACAAATCTGCAGTCAATTAATTAATGAATAAAATCTTTATCAAAAATCTCGTTAATATATAGTATATATATTATATATATATATATAATAATATATATATATTATATATATATATATAATTATATATATATATATATATTATATATATATATATAAATATATATATATATATAAATAATCATACTATATATGTAAAAAGTCTAAAGAAACCAGAAAGTTGTGCCGCACTACGAAAAATTATACTAATCGTTTGAAAAAATATAAGAATCAAAAAGAAATAATAAGTTTGGCTCGAACACATTTTTAAGCCATTTTCGTTTTCGCATTTGTGCTTGCGAAATGTAAGAAATGCTCGAATTTGCGTTTGTTTATGTCAAACTTAGCGCAAAATTGAGAAAAATGATCACCAATCGTAAGGAATTTCCTTAGTTATGTAAGGTCGCTATTTCCCATGTTGGCGAATTTAAGCACGTTCTTACGATAAAATGCAAACAAACAAGATGGCGGCGTGGTAGGTCCGTTTGATCCGTTTGGTTTGATGAATGTTTCATTCAATAAAATTAGCTTTAAATCAAATTCCTTAGAAAATCGATAAACTCCATCACAATAGTTGATCAATTATTTGTAATATAAACCATTATTTTTTTATTTCTGCTTATTCCAAAACCACGTGGTCCATCACAACAGCTGATTTCAAATGTTTGCAAGCAAGCGTTTGTTTATGCACGGAATTCGTCCTAAAACTGGGTGAGAATTTCTTATCCAGCGTAAGCACAAATGACAAAAACGATAACGGTTTTATTTGATAAAATTCAAAAGAAAACTTTATTTTAATAAAAGAGCTTCACACCTATAAAAATATTAAAGCCGTTTTCGTTTGTGCATTTGTGCTTACGAAACGTAAGAAATGCTCGAGTTTGCGTTCGTTTTTGTCAAACTTAGCGCAAAATCGAGAAAAATGCTCACCAAACGTAAGGAATTTCCTTAATTCTATAAGGTTGCTATTTCCCGTGCTTGCCGAATTTAAGCACGTTCTTCCAAAAAAATGTAAACAAACAAGATGGCGGTGTGGTAGGTCCGTTTTGTTTGACGAATGTTTCATTCACTAAAATTAGCTTTAAATCTAATTTCTTCCAAATCGATAAACTCCATCACAATGGTTGATCAATTATTTGTAATATAAATCATTTGCTATTTTTTTTATTTCTGATCATTCCAAAACCACGTGCTCCATCAAAACAGCTGATTCCAATTGTTTGTAAACAAAAGTAACTTTTTATATAAATCATGATAGTTTATACACAAAATTCGTGCTAAAACTGGGTAAGCATTTTTTTTATCGAGCGTAAGCACAAAAGACAAAAACGATTAACTTTCTAAAAAAAAAAAAAAAAAAAGTCCTAATTATTTATTTAAATATATGTAACCTAAAGCAACTTACTTAAACCTAACCAAACTTATTATTTCTTTTTGATTCGTATATTTTTCAAAATGATCAGTACAATTTTAGTAATGCGACACACGTTCTAGATTTTACATATATATATATATATATATATATATATATATATATATATATATATATATAATATTTATATATATATATATTATATATATATATATATATATATATATATATATTATATATAGTATATATTATATATAATATATATAATATATATACAATATTATAATTTATAGAAATATATTATATATATTATTATATATATATATATATATATATATATATATATATATATATATATATATATATATATATATATATATATATATATATATATATATATATATATATATATATATATAAAATTTATATTGAAAGTTATATAGAATTTTTTTTTTCACATTTCTTTATAGTTAAAGGAAAGTTCATTAGAAATTCCGGTTCCGGCCGGAATTTTTTTGGGGATTCCGGCTAATTCCGGTTCCGGCCGGAACTGAAAATTTCAGTTCCGGTACATCCCCAATGTAAACACCCCAAAAGGAACAGACTCTCGCCAGATACTAGTGAAAGCTTTAATGTTTTTGCATCACAATTTGAGAATTTTTGAATTTGAGTATTGAATGATATCTATCTTTATCTTAAAGGAGTATATTATTATACTAGTATATTATTATTATATTAGTATATTATATTAGTATTATTATTATAGTATATTATTAGTCATGTTTGAATAATAGCGTTTGTTTTATTTTGTCTTTTCAGTTGATTAATTGAGGTCTCTTCTTTCATTATTTTTATTCTTTATATTGTAGCTAGTTAAAGAATCTTCTTGTAAATTGTAATCATGTTAAATCATAAAAGCTAGTAGCTAAACTTTGTTAATACTTACTGGAAAATGGAAATGGAATATTTTTTGAATAAACATAAACATAAAAAAGTTATTAATATTATATTTGCATTTATTATTCCTTAAAGAATACCTATTTTAATTTATAAAATAAATATACTTGGGCACACCCAAATATGAAATAAATGACTAAGTATTGATTGGTTGTACAGGGAATGCAATCTTGAGTTGCCTAGCAATATACAAATATTCTATCTTACTACTGTGTATTTATTATATTAATTTAAAGTAATCGTATCGTATCGCACCTAAAAAAATAGAGATCGGTTATCGGCCTCTTTTATCGGTATCGGTACATCCCTAATTATTATTATTATTATTATTATTATTATTATTATTATTATTATTATTATTATTATTATTATTATTATTATTATTATTATTATTATTATTATTATTGGTGCTTATTAGTGCTGTAATTTATTACTGTTATAGCCTTTTCTTTCTTTTTTTTCATTTTCTTTTTCTTTTTATTATTATTATTTATAATTATTATTTAAAGTTATATTATTATTATTATTATTATATTATTATTATTATTATTATTATTATTTATATTATTATTATTATTATATTATTATTATTATTATTATTATTATTATTAATTTTGACATATGTAATATAAATTATTGAGTTAGAAAAAACTCTGCTACTACCCTGATCGGGACTAGTCACTAGGTATTAATAATCATTATGCTAATTTACTATTATATTATTGTGCATTAAAACATTTAAAGTTACAGTAACCGGTATCCACTAGGCATCAGCGTATGTTGATGCTTAAAATATAGCTGTAATTAACAATGATGATATATAAGAAATGAATGTATTGTATTCGGGGCTCAAAATACACAACCCTGTGTTGCAATTAGTAGACCCATTCCAGATATTAGGAATATTATTTAATTTATTGGCTTATTGAAATTGTAATAATATAAAATTATATTTGTATCTTTGTTATTAAAGGATGAAAATTGTAACTGCTATCCTGAATAAATATTTTTGATTTTTGATTTTGATTATTGTTATTATTATTATTATTATTATTATTATTATTATTATTATTATTATTATTATTATTATTATTATTATTATTATTATTATTATTTTATTATTATTATTATTATATACCTATTATTATTATTATTATATTATTATTATATTATTAATTATTATTTATCATTATTTTTATTATAATTATTTATCATATTAACCTATTATATTATTATTATTATTATTATTATTATTATTTATTATTTATTATTAGATTATTATTATTATTATTATTATTATTATTATTATTATTATTATTATTATTATTATTATTATTATTATTATTATTATTATTATTATTATTATTATTATTATTATTATTATTATTAACAATTGCAGGATGAGTATTGGATGTTTAATAAAAATAACTTTAAATTTAGACATTTATTCAAAATTAATATGTAAATAATATTATGATCTTATTTTACATTATATTATTATTTTACTAATCCTTTGAGGAATAAAAAGACGATGCTACTACTACTACTACTTCTACTACTACTACTACTACTACTACCACTAATAATAATAATAATAATAATAATAATAATAATAATAATAATAATAATAATAAAATAATAAAATAATAAATAAAATATTAATAAAAGAAATAATAAATAATAATAATAAATAATAATAATAATAAGAATAATATAATAATAATAATAATAATAATAATAATAATAATAATAATAATAATAATAATAATAATAATAATAATAATAATAATAATAATAATAATAATGTTAGATTTCCATGATTTTCCAAAAATGAGAGATATTTAGGGTCCTCATTTTAAAATTATAAAAAAGATATCTCCAACGTAATGAGAAAGGGATTATAATCACTGGCCAACAAAAAAAATTTTTTTTTTGCTGCCAAGGATATTTTGGCGGATTATTGTTGTTTTGTTTTTTTTAATGTTTTTTTTTTTTTTTTTTTTTTTTTTTTTTTTTTAGTATAATCGGGTGTGCTGATTTCAGAAATGACATTAGTTTTCCAAGATTGGCTCTAGTTCTTGAGATACAGGGTGTTCCAGATTTACTGCTTATACAAATATCTTTTTTAATGCATATTTTACAGTAATATCGTTTTATTTCTTTTTAAGGAGCTTACCTTTATATATAGTTTATTTTTTTCTATTTTCAGAACACTATGAGTACTTCACGAAGAGCCTTGTTGAAATAACCCAATTGTATTCGGCACAAATTTTGGGAATATTGCCAGGAGAACCAAAGAAGAAATATTACTAACTTTGTGAAGCAAGCATATCTGGCCATTACTTTGGAATGAAACTCGGAGACCAAGATAAGTCTTGGGCTCCCCATATGGTCCGTAAAACGTGTGTCGAGTGTCGAAAATCTACGTCAGTGGAAAAATGGACGAATAAAAGGTTTAAAATTTAATTTGGTGTGCCTATGGTATGGTGGGAGCCAAAGAATCCACCCACAGTGACTGCTTATTTTTGTTTGCGTTAAATGTGAAAGGATCAATCGTTTACAAGAAACGATAAATTTGAGTATTCCGGATTTGGAGATCAAGCAAGGCGACCTGTACCACCCACTCCGACGATGTGTCCCCATCCCATTGTTCACTACACTCCCAGACCTAGCATTGTCTGATGAAAAAGATATCCATTTGGTGGGCACACGTGCAGATAGTGGTAGTGAATATGAAAGAAAGTACTTCTACACAGCAACGAGTTCTCCCAGGAAGAGATCAATGATTTAGTACGAGAGTTAAGTCCCTCCAAGCAAGATTCTGAGCTTTTAGATCTAGACTAAGTGAAAAGAACTGTTTCAAGGCCGAATGTAAAATAACTTTTTTTCGACAAGGACAGGTATATTCTTTCATATGTCATTGAAAGAAGACCTAGTATACTTTTAGGAACATCCCGGACTTCTACTCACCAAATGGGTTACCTAATTACGACCAGTAAGATGTGCGATTGTTTATGGATAGTTCAATGAGAAGCTTGAAGTGTGTTTTATTGTACAATAGCAATAGTTATGCATCGATTCAATAGGTCACTCAACAAACCTGAAAGAGGAATATGAAAATATAAGAATGATCTTGCAGAAGCTTAGATATAATGAACACCAGTGGTCTATATGCGTTGAATTGAAGATGGTCAACATCTTACTTGGCAGCAAAGCGGATAAACTAAGTACCCTTGTTTCATATGCTTGTGGGATAGCAGGGCTAAAAGAAGACCACTGGGAAAAAAGTTGTATGGCCTGATAGGGAAAATATGACTGTAGGTGCATCAAAATTTCATTAACGAACCACTGGTTGACAGGGAAAAAATTTATTTCCCACCACTCCACATCAACTAGGGGCGATGAAGCAATTTGTTAGGGCCTAGACAAAGAATTGTGAATGTTTCAAATATATTTGCAGATTTTTTCCAGGGTTTAGTATGGAGAAACTCAAAGCTGGAATCTTTAGCGGTCCTCAAATTCGCCAAATCATCAAGGATGACAATTTCATAAATCCCATGACTGATATTGAAGCATCTGCCTGGAAAAGTTTTGTCTTGGTTGTTCAGAACTTTTTGGCAACCATAAATCGGCCAACTATGTAGAACTCGTACAGAAAATGTTTTCAGACTTCAAAAATTTGAATGCTAATATGAGCATAAAAGTTCACTTTCTACATAGTCACTTAGATCGGTTTCCGGATAATCTAGGATGTTATAGTGAGGAACAAGGGGAGAGGTTCCATCAAGATATTAAAGGTGATTGAAGAAAAATACCAAGGAAGATGGGATACACACATGGTGGCAGACTATTGTTGGAGCCTTCAAACGTGATTGTCCACATTCTACACACAGAAGACAATCATATAGAGCAATTTGTAATTCATTAATTGTGATTTCATTGTACTGAATTGAATATTTACCTATTAGCATTTTATGTACTTACTCATTAACAATTTGATATATATCTTTCGTGTTTTTTTTTGTGAATTACGTTACAACCTAGCATAAATTGTTGTTATTAATGTATTTTTGTGACACCCTGTATCTCAAAAACTAGAGCCAATCTAGGAAAACGGAGGTCATATTCGGAATCAGGGCAACAAGTTACCTATAAAATGACCTTCAAATGTTTTGCCGCAAAATCTTTGTTGGCCAGTGATGGGCGTAGGCAGGATTCATTTAGGGGGGGGGCAAAGGGTTGAGTGATATATATATATATATATTATATATATATATATATATATAATATATTATTATATATATATATATAATATATATATATATATATATATATATATATATATATATATATATATATATATATATATATATAGCAGCTTTGGCGGCCGCCAAATGCTATCGACATACTGTGAGAGTCTTCTAGCGGGAGAATACTGTCAGAAGAAGCTAGCTGCATAAAAGTACAAAGCTAGTTGACTTCAAGCCAATGTGAAAACGAAAACATTAAAACTATAGAAAAAATGTAAGTTTATAATACGGTAGTAATTACTCCTTCATTATCTATTGATTGATATATCTTTTTCAGTTTTTCTACTAATAAACCCCCCTGCCCCCCCTGCCTAAGCCCATATATATATATATATATATATATATATATATATATATCCAGAAGAAAGACATATAATATATATAATACATAATATATAATATATATATATATATATTATATATATATATATATATACTATATATATATATATATATATATATATATATTATATATATATATATATATATATATATATATATATATATATATATATATATATATATATATATATTATATATAGATATATATATTTTTAATATAGAATATTATTAATTTAAATTATTTTTTTTATATATATAAGATATATGGTAGCGGCCCGTGTTAAAAGATGTACACCTGCAATAGATTTATAAAATAGTTTGGAAAAACAAAATAGGCACTGTTTATTTCCTTATTAATGAATTTCAACGTCTATTTTACAATTACACAAATTATTTCTTTTCAATGCTATTCAAGAGTAAATGTTTAAATTTTAAAGATCAATTTATTATTTTAAATCTGACTCCATTTATTTATTAATTTTTGTTTCCGAATTGCCAGAGCTTTATAGCTTGCTTCTGCCTTGTCATTTCAAACCTTACTCCGGAGTCTCGGGCTTTTCCAAGCCTTCAGCTCATAACAACAACTTTTTAGGCCTTCTAGGGCCAATTACAATGGATTTTATACGCAGTTAAATATTCTTAAGCTCTTGGAATTGGCTTAGACTTGTCTCAAATTGATGAGCCCTTGAGTTACACAAACCAACACTTAAAGATATATTAGAGTTTGCAAGCGTAAACATTTGAAGTGGGTACACTGCGCCTCTACAAGTACCTTATTCAACCATC
>JABUQX010090075.1:0-7500 GCA_015478945.1 Trachelipus rathkii | reverse complement strand
ATTATGTCCCCTTCAATTTCTCCTAGTCTCTCCCTCACTTTCCTTATCACCACGTCTAAATATAATATAAACAGCAGTGGAGATAAAACACTCCCCTGCTTCACTCCTGTTTTCACCTCAAACCATCTATCGTTCTCGCACTCAGTTCTAACATTACAACTGCATTTCTCATACATACTTTCTATTGCCTTCTTTAATCTACCCCTCACTCCATAATAATTCCTCTCCATAGTTCTCCAGAGCTTTTTCCTTGGCACCGAATCAAATGCCTTTTGCAGGTCAATGAACGCTACAAAGAATCTCTTGCCATATTCCAGCATCTTCTCCGAGACCATTCTTAGTGTGAATAAGAGGTCCGTCGTTCCTCTTCCTCTTCTATACCCGTACTGTTCTTCTCCGAGTCTCGGCTCTACCTTCTCTCTCAGCCTCCTCTCCAATATTCTTTCGTATATTTTCGCCAGATGGTCCATCAGTGAAATACCTCTATAATTATTACAGCTTCCTGCATCTCCTTTACCTTTATATATCGGTATTATTATTGCTTTGCCCCACCTTTCCGGCACCTTTTCCTCTCTCCAACACTTGTTCATCAAACTGATGATTCTCCCTCTCAGCTCCTCTCCTCCCTCCACCACCAACAGCCCTCCATATATATATATATATATATATATATATATATATATATATATATATATATATATATATATATATATATATATATATATATATATATATATATATATATATATATATATAAATAAATAAATATATATATATATATATATATATATATATATATATATATATATATATATATATATATATATATATATATATATATATATATATATATATATATATATTTTTAAACATATATATATATATATACCATATATATATATAATTCAAACTTCAAAGGTAAACTTCAAAGAGTAAACATCCGCATCCGCATCCGCATCCGCATCCGCATCCTCATCCTCTTTAAGATCCGCATCCGCATCCGCATCCGCAAACAGTCAAATTTTGACATCCGGTCCATCACTAATATATATATATATATATATATATATATTTATATATATATGTATATATTTTTATATATATATATATATATATATATATATATATGTATGTAATAATATATGTAAATATAATATGTAATAATAATATATATGTAATAATAATATGTATATAATAATAATAATATATATAATAATATATAATATATAATAATATATAATAATATATATATATATATATAATAATATAATAATATAATAATAATAATAATAATAATATATATATATATATGTTATATGTATATAATAATAATATATGCTATTAATAATAATAATATCATATATATATAATAATAATAATATAATAATATATATATATTTAATAATAATAATAAAAATTTAATATAATTTATACAGTATATGTTCATCTCTATTATATATATAATAATAATATATTAATAAAAATAAACATACTACTATATATATATGTATATATAATAATAATAATAATAATAATAATATGTAATAATATATATATAAAATAATATATATATATATATATATATGTAATATATATAATATATATATATATATATATATATATATATATATATATACATATATAACCTATAATATATATATATATATATATATATATATATATATATATATATATATATATATATATATTATGATATTGTCAGCATGCTCCATTGTTCTATACAATTTGATGCACGGCGATGGTAACCTAAGATTTAAAGAGTTATAACACAGGTTCAGACCTGTAATACGGCGAGTACTTGCGTACTTAAGTACTTCTGAATGTCCCTATAAGTACGAGGAATTTAATTACTGGTTTTGAAAGTACTTAAGAAGTACTTATATAATCACACAAAATGTACTTAAGTACGTACTTGAGCACTGCCCAGCTCTAATATATATATATATATATATATATATATATATATATATATATATATATATATATATATATATATATATATATATATATATATATATATATATATATATATATATATATATTGGCGGAAAAAGGATTTAGACTGACAGGCCTGAAGGTGTAAGCAAAACTGTTATTCAAATTAAAAATCGACATGCTCAAAGACAACATAAATGCTGGGTAATATTGTGAAAATATGATGAGGTGGAAGAGAGTGAGTGTTTAAGATAATATACCTTTAGATATAAATGGCTACATTGATTTGGTAAGCCAACTATCAGCGAGAATTACACAACCAAAAGATGAAACTATATGGAAAGATAAATCGTGCAAACATTTCTCAAAGGATTAGATGTGCGAATAGAAAACTAATAAATAGGAAATGAATAGAAAAAACAGAATACATTGTTATAAAAAATGATACAGGAGGAGTGATGCGACAATTAGGCTGCTAGAAAGCGAGTGAAGGAAATCCTGTAGAAATTAAAACCCCTAGATTCAACGCTTTCAAGAATAGTTGTCATTGAAAACATTAATATCTTACGTGCACTCTATCAATGGCAAGCAAATGTTAAACAGCAGAGAAAATCCTCTTTGTTAGTTATTAAATTTCTCATAGTAAAATCTCTCATCATCTCCTCTTGATCGTAAGATTCTATTAATGTTTAAGACTGCACCAACCAGTCTTAACTCACTAACAATGATAATAATCATCTATTCAACATTTCACACAATAATATTTTTAAATTAAATTATTTTTATCATACGATCCTTGGTGATTACGGTTTTAGTGATTTTAAAAAAATAAAATCAAAACTTTTTGAAATTTTTGTATTATTTATTACATGAATATTTTTGAGATTAATAAAATATTAAATTATAATTTTTTTTTCTTTTTTATTTTTTTTAATTTTGATGATGAAACTAAAAATGGAGTTTATGTTTTCGTTTACAAAAAAATTCAAATATTCTTTAAATATGTTTTGAATTCGATATAATTGTTTCGAAGGAGAAAATGTCTACTTATATATATATATATATATATATATATATATATATATATATATATATATATATATATATATATATATATATATATATATATATATATATATATATATATATATATAACTTCCTTTTAACGTGCTTTATTCCCTTTTCTGAGGGTAACACGGGACTACAGGAAATCGAACTTTAAGGCTGGCTAACCCAAACCAGCGCCACCAACGTGTTCGCCACCGAGTTTTAATTCTTGCCCCCAGGAAGATAAAACTCCGATTGCTACGCGGAGGATTGAACCAGCGTTCTCTCGCATGAGAGACGGCGAGTCAACCTCCTACGCCACGAGGCATTCTTATATATTTATATATTCTCATCATTCTCAACAAGCGCCTCCGTGTAGGGTCATCCCCTGTCGTTTGCAATGCTTCTCCACAGGACCCTCTCTTCGTACAGTCGATGTTCCTCCACCTGATCCAGCGTCCATCCCCTCTTCGCCACAGCCGCCGCCACTCCATCCTTCCATCTTTTCCTTGGTCGTCCCGCCGGTCTTCTACCTGCAGGCTGCCATGCATAAAATCTGGCTGGGTATCTATCTTCATCCATCCTTCTGATGTGTCCATACCATCTCAGTTGTTGTCTCTCGATCAAATCCTCCACCGCCTCGACCCCCAACTCCTCTCTTATCTCAGTATTCCTTCTTCTCTCTCTTCTGGTCACCCCTACTATCAACCTCAACACCCTCATCTCCGCCGCCACGATCTTACTCCTTGTTCTAATTGTAAGTGTCCACGACTCCGACCCAAACAAAAGTACCGGTCTCAGAATCGTGGTATAAATAAGTGTTTTAACCTGTCTCGTCACATGTCTGTTTCTCAGCAAGGGATACAACTGACCAACTCCTCTAGAGTAGTTCATTATTCTTTCCTCTATTTCACCCTCCATCATTCCACTGCTGTTTACTGTAACTCCCAAATACTTAAAGTTCCTCGCATCTTTTATTCTTTCCCCACCGATCTCTATGTTTAAGTTCTCTCCCTCCCTAGCTATCTTCATCACTTCAGTCTTTCTCATATTCATCTTCAATCCCCTCCGTCGCAGCACCTCCTCCCATCTGATCAGTACTCTCTGTAACGTCTCCCTGTCTCTTGCAACCAGAGCAATATCGTCCGCATATGCCATTACAACAATCTCCTCCTCCTCTACACCAATCTCTCGCATACACTTGTCCATATACAGGATGAACAACAATGGTGACAACACTCCTCCCTGTCTAACACCTGTCTTCACTCCAAACCACTGTCCTATCCAATACGCTGTCCTGACGGCACTTTCACTTACTGTGTAAAGTCCCCTTATCACTCTAATCAACTTATCATAGTTATATATATATATATATATATATATATATATATATATATATATATATATATATATATATATATATATATATATATATATATATATATATATATATATATATATATTCACAGGTAAAAACATTTTATGTTTTTATATCCATTTCGTCTTTATTCCTTCTTGTGTATGTGAACCATAATAGTGATGTGAACATGATAAAGGATATAAAAAGAAATATTTTGTAAGTTATAATAATAATAATAATAATAATAATAATAATAATAATAATAATATTAATAATAATAATAATAATAATAATAATAATAATAATAATAATAATAATGATAATAATAATAATGATAATAATAATATGTAATACTAATAATAATAATAATAATAATAATAATAATAATAATAATAATAATAATAATAATAAAAAATAATAATAATAATAATAATAATAATAATAATAATAATAATAATAATAATAATAATAATAATAATAATAATAATAATAATAATAAAAATAATAATAATAATAATAATAATAATAATAATAATAATAATAATAATAATAATAATAATAATAATAATAATAATAATAATAATAATAATAATAATAATAATAATAATAATAATAATAATAATTTACACTTGTTAATAATTTATATAGATTTTTTTTTTTGCAAACATTTTAAAACAAATAATGAAATCTTTATATATATATATATATATATATATATATATATATATATATATATATATATATATATATATATATATATATATATATATATATATATATATATATATATATATAAATATATATATATATATATATATATATATATATATATATATATATATATATATATATATATATATATATATATATATATATATATATATATATATATATATATATATATATATATATATATATAAATATATATATATATATATATATATATATATATATATATATATATAGAGTCAACTCATTGTTCAAGAATAATATAAACTTACGTGAAAATTTTGAATTGCTGACAATTTCGAAGAATAATAAAAATGAAAACCGATCTCAAATTTTTTTGTACAACGAAAAACGATTTTTTGAAGACAAATGTTTGACAACCTTCAACACATCCAGAAATCATTTGTATTATGAAAGAATAAAACAAAACTTCAAATTTTTAAACGGAGAAAGGAAAAAATACAAAAATTTAAATTTAAACGTGTTACCAGAGCACGACTAAGAAAAACACCTTATAATAAATATAGTTAGATTAAATACGAATTATTTTATAATTTAAAATTAGTTTAAATTTCATTTTAAAAGATAAATTAATTTTGAAATTTATTTCTCTTTCTTTATCCCTTGTGACCTAATATCACATTTTTGTGACAAATATATATATATATATATATATATATATATATATATATATATATATATATATATATATATATATATATATATATATATATATATATATATATATATATATATATATATATATATATATATATATATATATATATATATATATATATATATATATATATATATATATATATATACATATATATATATATATATATATATATATATATATATATATATATATATATATATATATATATATATATATATATATATATATATATATATATATCAAAAATATTACCTTCAATGGCATCACTTCATAATCTATCCACTCATTATCATCTCGTCATTAACAGAAAGAAGAAATTCTGTTGCAATTTCCAAAATGTTTGAAAATAATTAATGCTGATACCACTTGAAATTTTTTTTTGAAACAAACCACATTTTCAATATGATTAAGAACAGTTGCTGTCACTTATTATAGAGACTGCAATCTTTCAGGAGTGGCACCAATTTTTGCTTCGGGTTGAGCCCAATTTTCACCCCCCTAAAAATGGACATAAAATTCGGAATTTTCAGCCGATTTTGACCCTATAAACACCAAACTGTAGCTTTTTCTGACGTCTAAAACGTCGTTTTCGAGTGTTTTTCTGTGTCTGTAGTCATTGCTTTGGTATTTTCAATTTTTCAAAACCTATGTTTTTGACATTTGTCGAAACTCCTCCTAAACTATTTTTGGAAATGACTTCAAACTTGAAATATACAAAGATTGGACTATTATCTAAAAAGTGTAGGAACAGAATTTTGATATTTGACCCCATATTTGAGCATTGGTCGATTTTCAAATTGAATTTGGTTTTCAAATTGAAAAATAGGGATATTGATTTTCTTGTTTATCCGATCTGCATGAAATTTTCAGGACATTTGTAGTCAGGGGAGATGCACATTTTTTACTTAGATAATTTCTTTGTATATGCAGTAGTTTTGGATTTGTTCTTGAACAAATTTTCAAAAAAAAAATTTTGGGGAAAATTTTTAAAAATTTTTCTTTTGAGTATACAAAAAAATTATCTAAGTAAAAAAAAGTGTATCTCGCTCGATTATACAAGCCCTGAATATTTGATGTTGATCGGATAAGTAGAAAAAATATATATTAATATATAACTTTTTCAAAAATTCGAACGCTAGAAAAAGTGAAATATTGATATTTTTTTTACCTACATATCCGATCAACATTAAATTTTCAGGGCTTGTATAATTGGGCGAGATACATCTTTTTTATTTAGATAATGTTTTTGTATACTCAAAAGAAAATTTTTAAAAATTTCCCCCAAATTTTTTTTTGAAACTTTGTTCTAAGAACAAGTCCAAAAGTACTGCATATACAAAGAAATTATGTAAATAAAAAATGTGCATCTCTCCCGACTATAAATGTACTGAAAATTTCATGCAGATCTGATAAACAGAAAAAAATTATCCCATATTTTCAATTTAAACCAAAAAATAGTAGAGTTTTGAAAAGGTGACCCAGTAATAAATATGAATTAAATATCAAATTCTGTTCCCTTTACAGGCGTGGTCAATCACTAATATATTCCAAGTTTGAAGTCATTTCCAAAAATAGTTTAGGAGGAGTTTCGACAAATGTCAAAAACATAGGTTTTGAAAAATTTAAAATACCAGAGCAATGAGTACAGACACAGAAAAACACTCGTAAACGACGTTTTAGACGTCAGAAAAAGCTACAGTTTGGTCTTTATAGGGTCAAAATCAGC
>JABUQX010090074.1:0-11750 GCA_015478945.1 Trachelipus rathkii | reverse complement strand
ATATATATAGTTAAGTATATATATATACAGGAGGCAGCAGGCAGCGTTGTTGGCAGAGCAGCATATATATATATCACAGCCCAGTAGCAGGCTATATATATATATATATATATATATATATATATATATATATATATATATATATATATATATATATATATATATATATATATATATATATATATATATATATATATATATATAATATATATATATATATATATATATATATATATATATATAACGCCACCTAACCTATATTTATAATACAAATTCGCCATATTAAATTTCAACCTTACGCTTCTCTTATCGATTCTAAAAACATTATCGAAACCTACTCTATTTCCTTATTAGTAATTTATCAAGTGGACAATTTTAAGCACACACCTATATATACCTACATACATGCAAACCGATATTTAAAACTGCAATACATCTTTGACACCATTCTGACCAACAGTACTTTACGCTTTTTTAACATTTCATATTTTTGCTAACATTTTAATTCAAGTTTAAATCGTATTACCATTTACATTCTACTCCTATCTTAAACTTTAGTATTTACTCGCTAGTAATTCTTCTAATCTTAACACCACTTATATGAATATTAACTCACACCATTATATAAATATGTAAATTCATTATTTGCAAGTTAAATAAATCTACTATTTACATATATGAAATTCAACTTACCGATTTTCACGGGACACGAAACTTCAGGATAGTTTCCACTGAAACCTTTTTTTTAACAAATCAAGACACAATGACACCTTTACTCGTTACGATTCTTCAATAATGAAAAGTTTTACAAGAGGCAATCCAATGGTGATAAACACTTGACTTTCACGAACTTTTGCAAAAACGGATATCTTTTTTTCGCTCCCAAAATCTTCCGTATCTAAATTTGCAATCGAGGAGTTACTTGGCTCATAAACAAATGCACCATACAACTCCCCTTCCAAGATTGTAACACAGTCTTCAAAAGAAAAAAAATCAACAACCACTACTGTCAAATACACTGTACCTCACTTCATTTGCAACGTTGATGCCCTTTTTTGTGCCTCAGTTCTTTTTTCATATTCAATGACCCTCCTCATCACATTTGGCTGTTCTGGCACGGATCCTCTCGATCTGGTCATTGGTATCGTATATAAATCTGAATCCGATAAACTCTGTTTTTGTTCCTCACGTCTAATACCCATCATCATTGCGTCAGGTACCTCACCCACTTCCAACAATTCATCATATATAGACCGTGGTCTATATTCGAAACCCTCCGAACTGGTCACCACAATGTTGACCCCTTTACACCTTCTACTTGCTCCACCACTGGTTCCTCTACTTCTTGCTGTTTGTCAGAGTCCACCTCTTGACCTTTATTAGCGTCCACTTCCTGATTCATAGTCGATTCCACTTCCTGCTCCATAATGAAGTCTACTTGGTCACCACTCTTGTCACTGATATGGACTCCCAACTAGTAGCTATTTTCCGGAAACCTTAGTGATTTTTCAAATTTGCTAATATCATAATCGCTTTCCACACCAACATCCACCTCCTCTTCATCGAACCAGTCGCGATACTAACTAGCATAGATGGGTGAGAGCACCGTACCGTAATTTTCCGTTTGTGTTCCTTCAGTTTCACCCACAAGTTCTTCCGTTTGCATCGATACACTCTTTTTGCCACCTCCTTCTTTCATTGACATCTGCTTCAGCAAAAGCTAAGCTTCTTTGATTTTTGATCCTGGCTTCTTTGGAATTTGCACATCTGGTGATGTTCGCCTGTACCGTGGTACATACTCCGTTGTCATTTCTGGTATCTCTTCCACTTCTTCCACTTCTAACTGATATTCTTTTGGATCCCAATCCACCTCTTCACACTTTATAAATAATTGTCTTAAATAGCTTACCCGTTTCCATAACCTTCAAATGAGAGTAATGCACTCTTGCTGTCTTAAATTTACCCTTAATGTCATACGACATACCTCCTGAAATAACCTTAGTTATTGTAAATGGGCCCTCATACTTCTCGCTCAATTTTCTGTTCAGACTCCTATCCACTGTAACAATTTTCTCTTAACTCTCACCCCTACCGCGTACGGTAACCAATTTGGGTGTCCTTCACGCCACTTTTCCTGCTGATCTTTCGGAATCGGTATCACTTCTACTCTTCTTCATGCTTTTCACACATCATTTCTCCAACAGCGGACACCCCAAAGCTATTGCGTGCTTTGTATAGCTGTAAACCAGCACTCGCTTCATCTAGGATAGGGTCCCCATTTACTCTTCTCCATTCTTCCAGGAAAACCAATACATGTGTATTTCTCCACAGCCCCATTACTCGCTGGCTTATACGGGATGCTGTAGATGTGTTCTATTCCATACTCCTTCGAAGCATTCTCAACCTACCACTTCCTAAAACTCCACCCCGTTTTCCGTTAATACTTTATAGATTGGCTGCTTAAACGCTTGTAACATCTGGAATTCGAAAGCGTCGGTCTACGACTTCCTGCGACTTATCCTACAACGGGTTTCTTTCGCTTGTCCCCACTTACTACAATTTTCCAATTTTGCGACTCAAACAAGCCACGTTACTGATCCTCTCTTGTTTTGTGCTCGCATCACATACGCACTGCTATAACTAACTCGAACGGGTTCCGACCTCTTATCTATCCACAATAGGTGGGAATACTACTGATGGTCGATTTAATTTAGTGACACTTTTAGGACACGTTTCTACCAAACCTCTCAATGTACCACTGATGACAATTCTCATATGGGTACCACACATATTTGGCGAGTGCACATCCACTGTAGCCGCTAGATACTCTGTCCTCAACGTTGCATTGTTGCCTATGTGTGACCAAAACTACGCACTAACTCAACTTGTTGTGGATACGTAATGACTTCGATTCTAAATACTTTGTTTCCCCATTCGTCTTTACACAAAATGGACCTAGTTCAAATTTCACGGACAAATTCGTCTTAACACCGCGATACCCGATTGATATAATATTTTTAAAAGTATAGTAACTATCTCGCTTTACTTGTACCTCCCATATTATCTTTAGTCCACTGAACAAATTTTCACTTTCAACAGCCATTGCTTCACTCAAAAATACGCATGAGTGACTCCATTAAGTGATCAATCCTTACGTGCTCATTTTCTAAGATGTCGAAGTATGCACCCTCGAGAATTCTCCAAGTCTCTGCCAACACCGTTACTCGTGTGATCAGACTTATGACTGGACCGCGTAATCATAAGAAGCAGAACAGTTGCGTTGTACTACTTTACCAATACTAAACCTGGCCCTGCCAAGCCTAAGCAGTCCTCGCAAAACTGATGGTTGTAATAGTTCTTTATAAAATACGTAGAATGATGAGTGGCGCTCTCTCCTTCTGCACTCCCAATCATATCAAATTTCGTAGCGTCCAGACCTTTGACCCAGAAACTCTATTCTACTAGTGCGCATACTGCACACAAGATCCTGCTTTCTCATTGATCTGTGCGAGCTATATATTCAAATTATTTCGGACTCGCATCTTGCATATCCATCTTCCTCTACTGTTCGTACGACCTCTTCTCTCGACAGTGTGGAGTTCATGATCACATCTTTGATGTTTCTTCGCACTCTGACTGTAAAAATGTCGTCCAATTATTCTCTGAAATGAGAGTTAAGCAAGTGAGGACTATGCTCGCCACTCTCAAAGCCACCTCTCTCCTATGGTGGTCACTTCTATAAAGACTTTCCTTTTATCTTTCTTCCACTCTTAGGAACCCAAGCATCATACACAAGCTGGAGGTATCAACCATGAGGTACGCTTGTGTCGATACACATCTGAAAATGCACCCGAAGATCTTCTGTCAAAACATGTCAGCTTTGCCTTAACTACTAGCTACAATACCGAGATACGTTTGGTGTTACGCTGCGAGTTCATCTACACAGCTCGATCACCTCTGTTAGCTCGTACCACAGATAATTTTCAACGTCTATTCAACGGCTCGAAATTTGTTTTTTGCTTCGTATACTAGTTACAACTATTCATCGACTTTATGCTTGGTCATTAAGAGATGTGAATTCGCAGATCAAATGTACTCTACCTATCGAGCAATATACGAACGAATTGGATACGGGACCTCTGATAGACTAAGACACATCCTACCAAATACAGCCCTTGTTAAACTAATGAACATAAGAAAGGTCAGCTACGCTCTGGTGAAAAATTTTATTTATTTGCGTGTAAACCATACACAGGAAAATAGGGCACTCATGGAATCAGCTGGTTCTTTTACACTCGAAATCTTTCACCATTATTCTTATGCGTGGCATTTTATGGACAAGCGTTTCCGGCAAATAGATGAATTGTTTATCTCATTTACGCATATCGGACTTAATAGACACAGCGCTCAATAAACCGATGATTACTCATAAGATCGCCTTTTCTCAAAGATATCTCTGCCAGTGAAGGTCTCTTTATATTAATATGAGCGTTCATAGCTCATAAGAAACCCGGTTATTTGACCCGCAAACAATTCCCGAAAGAAGGCACGTCGACGCGTACACCAAATCGCGCTAGACGAACAATGCTAGGCGATTGAAATTCCTCGGAACTCGTAGTATATAAACTAAAATATCGAACAAAGATCGCTCCAATACACAGATAATACTAGAAACTATTCGAAAACCCCAAACGCTGATTGCATTAGACAGATATCTCTTCACGTGGTTTAAGCCTCTCTCTCTCACTACGAGAATTGTCATTCATGAACGATATATGTTGAATTAGACAAAGCAATCCACGCCTATCCCTTCTCCTAAACCTTCCCCTAGTATTTTGGTCAGCCCTCCCAGGTCTCCCGTACTATTCCATATTTCAGTGTGACGATACCGTATCAGCGACAATAATATCACCAGGTACTTGCTATCGTAATGGCATTTAGCTGGTGAAAAATTCGGGAAACGTCCACTCGACCCACTCTTCACTTCTTTGTCTCTTTTTAAATTCTCTAATAAATATAATAATAACGCTCTCTCTTATTCTGTTTCTCTACCATTTCCGAGTACCTATTCGGATACCTTCACCATATGTTTATATTATTTCTCCACTCTGTTTTGTTTATGCAACTATAGATTGGATTCCTCGACTAACATCTCTTGTGAAAACAATATCTTATATATAATTACTCCTCTCGCTCTGAAAAAGAGTTTCATTAAACACTCCTATATCACATTTCTCCTAAAGTTCATATTAGAATCGATTAATTTGGAAATTTAACACTATGATGTATGTCAGTTGGTACCTATCAAAACCATCTATGCGAGCTTCATACTACCTGCGGACCTATATAATAATCTTAATTGAACACAAATATACTGTATACCACTTTATCTGCTTATCCTCAATTACACTTACTTAACTTTTTACTACACTTATTCTCACCTAACGTATGGTGTTTTCAAAACTCGTACTGATCTACTAGGAACTGTTTGAAACCCTGTGTTTTTCCTTTAAACTCTCATAAATAATCAATAATACAATTCATCATAACAATCAACTATTAACTTATACCTACTTCTCTACTTTACTGAACCAGTCAAATAAGTAATTCTTCATAGCATTTCCCTCTGAATTGAAATTGCCGCAGTTCTCGTTTATTCAAATGACAAGCTTAACCTTTTATATAATAATCACTCAATAGGTATACTGTATCCCATACTTTAATAAGTTCTCGAAATAGCATGTATAAATTTTTTTACTTTATACTCTCTCCCTAAATGTTTCTTGTATCCTCTCCAATATATTTAATATAAAATATAAAACTTAGTAATAGTTAATCTAGAAATATTCACCGTGACAACTAAAAACCGTTTCTGTGATGTTCGTACCTAATTGATGGGTAAATATATATATATACTCTCACTACTGTTTAAAAGTCTCTGTTAGTGTCGTAAAGCACAGTAACTGAGTGATCCCATCTCTTTTCATTCGTTAATCGGCATACTCTACCGTATTGAAACTGATCCTACATCATGCAGCACAACGGCTTCCACTATAATACTTCTTTAATAAAAACTTACCTTAGATATACCTGTAATTGTTTAGTTAAATTTCTTCATTTTTAGGATTTTTTTATGATACGTGAATGGTGTCTTTGGGGTAGTGACACCTCTCAGGGAGATAGCAGACTAATACGTGTATAGTTTAATTGATCACAATAATACTAATAGGTGATAATATTGTTCAATTGATGTACCTCAACTGACATCTACACGTCACTTCTACTATAAACTATCTACATTGTTTCCAACTAAAGTACTCTAATAATATAGTTCTATATCTTAGATTCTTTGATGATGACTAGTTCTTTCCCTCACAATTAAAAGTGTTGTATTCTCATTTACTTCTATACGATTGTCTTCGTCATTAAATTAAGTTTAGTCTCGATGTTCTTTTCAAATTATACTAGTATCATAATGAATTCAGAAAAATTTCTTATTTACACTTTATACACTAATTACAAAACTTCTCAACCTGTCTTCATCTACTACTGAAATGCTTTCACATCCTTCTTTACCTTCAAAGATTCACTACCATACCCAGTGTCAACTATCTTTAACAATGCCAAGTACCTCCTTTCTCTACCACTTCACCAACCCCGGTATGATTTTATATATCGTTTGTCTGTAAACTCTTTTTTTACACTTTGCCTGACACCCTTCCAGTAACAATCTGTTCTGACCTATTGTGCGTTACCATTCCACATGAATTGCCTAGGTTTTATTTGTTGAGGACCTCTATTTTTACTATTAAACTGCCTCACATAATCATCCTTCTTGGGTGTCTGTTTCTTTCAACCACATACACAGGCCACCGAGATGTTACCACCCTTATACAGTTACTTTTGAAATCCATCATTCAGAGAACACCTGCTTCTTGTGACACCAATTGTCAACCATACCTCTGAAAAATGATCCGTCTACAGTATTAAAGCTTAATATTATTTTTAACCCAAATAATAGTTGGAATCCCCAGTATCACACCCTCCTTCATATTTTATAAACCACTATTTGAAATCGCAGACTTGACCATAGCCTGATCTCATCAAATAAGGTGAATCCTTCAACGTTGGCGATGCGTTTGCGAATCTAACAAAGCTGTTAATCACCCACACCTCTTAACCTCATTAACTTTTCAATGCCCCTGGATTTGATATCCTTTGAAATGTCACATTTCTCCGATTAACTATAAATTAGAATACAGAATCCACTGTTGCAATCATCTCCCTTTAAAAGTTTTAACATTTCACCCGCAACAAATTGGCTGCCATTTTTAACTTTCAGGAACCAGTGAACCTTTGCATATTATCCATGATGTAGTTGAGACTACACTCCTGTCTGTTATAGTCTGTCGGACCATACTTCGTGTACTTTTTGTGCCGCTGAGGCAATGGACCAAGTTACTCCTTCGTATTGGGTCATCACAAAACTCTCTTGCAACTTCAGGGAATCTCGGCACCCCTCCACCTTGATCTAACCGGGATACCTTATGACACATTATGCTGAGGTTGGCTCCGACACGTCACCTGGCCTCACTCTCACTCTCTCTCACTCTGATGGCATTGCTTCATTTCATCCATTCATCAAATTACTCCTTTCAATGGCAACGTCTGATCCAAATGTCGCGGGACTTTTACCACAAAAGAAGATGAACTTCATTTCCACTGTTCTCGAGGACCTTGTCTTGCATCCTTGTCAACCTTCTACGCGGGAAATCCATAACCCATCCTATTACCCCTCAGATCCATCGAGCTTTGTATTGTCATAAAATAACACGATGTTGTGCTCATTAGCTTGCACACATTCTATGGCACATCCCTGCTGAACTTCCAACAATCTTTCTTTACGTGACCCACTTTGTCACAAATGATCGGTACCTTAAGTTTCTTTGTCCAGCTCCATACCTACTACTCCTTCTTACTAATACTCCCTATGGTGACATGCGTTTCCGTTGCACCGGGTTGCCGGTCTCCCAGAACGGAGCTGGGTCCGCATTTATGTCCTCTCTCTGCGCTCCGCCTTTCTTGTTAAATGGCTGACCCATTATAGGAATAGCTTCAGCTTCTGGATCCGTTTGATCTTCAGTTCATTTTCTTCTTGGGCCCAACTCACCATCATCCTCATCCAACGTATCCTTTTACTCTCCATCTCCACCTGCCCATCCGTAACTTAAACGCTTCTGCCACTTTATTTAAGGATCAGGCAGTTCATCCGGACACTGCTTCTTTAGGATAAATAGTATCCCTCTGACTTTCTTCGTTGCATGCATCATACGTTAGTCTGCGGAGCGCCCAGAGCAAACTCATCCTCACAATCTCTTTATTTTTCCTAATCTCCATCTTCCATGCATAATATCTCTCTCTCACGGTCCATTCAACCTACACTATCTCTTTCTCCTCTTTTAACGCAGCGCACACGACACGATGGTTACAATACTTCAATTTTGCTGTTTGTAAATAATATAGATGATAATAAATAAATAAAGTTTTGCTCCAAATAACACTCCTCAATTCAACAGCCACCGATACTTGTCCTTTCCAAACTGTTTCATTGCATACCTCTCAAAGATCTTCAGATGAAAGAGACGTTCGAAAGGTCAGTTAACCTTAGGTCATTCGTCTCGTACTGTTAAGGTACTGCTTTATGTCTATCTAGCCGTGCTAGCTGTACAAGTTACGCTTCACCTCCAAAGTTTCACGCAGCCAAGATGATGAGCACTCTGTTAAACTTGCCATACCGAGTTCCATTACCCAGATTCTTCAGTTTCACAACCTCTAATATAACCACAACTTTACCACCTTATATCCAATCATATACACATACTTATTTCTGACTCTACTTCTGTCACCGAACTGTCATCTACTGATTTATTAACTTTACCTCTATGCTTCATTTATAGCCTTCCTTCTTGTTTCTCTTGCCACACCTTCACTTTCAGTTTCACTATCATATTATCAAAGATTTCCATACACGTTTCTTCTCATAATCCTCTTTCCCTTTATACCTCAGTTGCATTACTGCACTTAGGTCTTTATCTTAACCTTATTCCCTTCTTTCTACTGATTGTTTTACATTTTAACTTCTCTTTTTGCCCTTTCGGCAGCTATCTATAAATATTGTACCATTATTATTTATATCACCTCACAACCTGTTCGCTCTGCTGAGTACCAAGGTTTCCTCTTTTTTACCTAAAGGCCTATGCACAATTATCCATAAGTATCTCATAGCTGAAACCTAGTCATAGTATACTAATGCTTCTTAGTTTCTAGTTACCACTGAATCATTTCTGGAATTCGCTCGAATAGTCAAAAGTCCATTGCATTACTCCTCCATTTGTCTCCTTAGCCTTTAACTGTCAAACTAACTCATAGGCCCACCATACTGTTCAATGCTTTACTGATATCGAAGTTGTTAAATACAGAGACATGAAAATACGAAACCAAGTAACTTTATATCGTGAAATGCAAATTAAGAAAGGACGGAAATTTAATGGTGAGCGAAATAAGGAAAAAGAAATAGCCGTTTTGCCGAGAGTAATAGTTCGTCGGAAAAGTCAAGTGTTATACACCACTTGGATGTAGGCCCTTGTTAAAAAAAACTAATTTCTCTTATAGAGTTTATATAAAATATAATTGAAGCCACAAAATATTAAATTCTCGGTCTAAAATAATATAAAATATATACCCAAGTATGGTTCGCGGTATGCTCAGTATCTAAACTTCATACAATATATATATATATTAAATATATAAATAGAATATATATATATATAGTAAATAGTTATATCCATAATAAATATATAAGTATATATATAAAATGATGATTATATAAAAATTATATACCCTTATAGTATATAACTATTTATAAAGTGCTCACAACAATGATCCCTGCAATAATATATTACACTTTTAAATTTTATATATATACACTTAGTGTAAGATAGACGCAGCAAAGAGTCCCAAATGCTTCTCTCAAACACCGTAATGATAATAAAATTATTTAGGAAAACCCTGGGTTAATGTCACGTAACTACTGATTTTAGGTCGTAGATCTTGTAGGTAATACCCCAACTCGAGCACCACTGACCTGAACAATGACCCGGTCCTGCCTATCTACTGCGTGTTCCACACCTTCACTCCAGACAAGATTTCCGGTCCCCTGATGGTCGTGAGTGCTACAGAGGCACCCTCAGACACTTCTGTTATCCCATGGTAGTGATGCTACGGAGGGCACCGCTCAATACTACTTCTTAGATGTGTAGTCGTAGTGCTACGGATGGCAACCCGTCCTCAACTACTTCGGTATTTGACCACTCTGCTAGTCGCGACCTCTGTGCTACCTCTAGTTGGCACCCTCTAACTATCTTCCTTACATTGTCTAGTGTCCAGTCTCCACTCTCCTATGGCACATCAACTACTGTCTTTAATTAGGTAGTGGTTCACACACGCTCTTCTACCAAGTCCACTATCAGGTCTCTAACAGACTTTGCACCACGAGTCTCCAACAGGGGCCCTTAAAACCGAATAGGACCAGCGTTACATATATATATATATAGACGTACTCACTAGTTTACTATATATTATATTATATATTCATGATATATTTATTTGATAGTCCTATATATGCATATTATATTATATATATGCTTATATTCTATCGTCTATATCCCCCGTATACTATCTATAGCCATACTCATAGTATAGCGCCGTACCTTCATACCTATGTAATTAGACTGTATGTTAGCTTATTAGGTTAGTATGATATAGGTAGTATATAATATATAATATATAGTATGATAATAGTATGTAGGTAATATTAATATAAGTAATATAGTATATATATATATAGTAGTCTTCTTTGAAAATGCTACAAATAATGAAGTAATAATAATAGATTAATAATAATACATAAATAATAATAAAAATGGGATGAATGAATAGCTAAAATTAATAGAAATAATTAATAATAAAGAGTATTTTAATCAAATATAATGAATCAATAAATTAATAATAATGGATTAATAATAATAATTATAATAATAATTAATATAATATAATAGATAATATAGAGTAATTAATAAAATAATAATAATAATAAAAGAAATAATGAAGTAAATACCCTCATTAAACCTCATGTGTTCTCTTACACCCACTTTCTTCAACATTTACGCCGTATCTATGTGGGTAACAGTAATGAGAGAAATAAGTAAGTAAGAGTCAAATAATTGTATAAAAAGACAGATAATTAATAGTACAATAATTTATATGTTAGAAAGGTTAGTAGATTACATAGAGTTAATACTAATAATATGATAATATAATTAATAATAATAATGAAATAAGTAGATATAGATAATAATAAATAATAATAATATAGATGGAGTAATAATAATGCATAATAATAAATAATTAATTAATAATTAATTATATAATAGATAGATTGCCGCTACGATCATGGAATAATAATTAATATTATAAAGGTAATAATAATAAAATAATAACCAGATAATAATAATAATAACTAATAATACATAATTTAGTAATTATATAGTATAATATCAAATAATAATAATAATAATTGATAAATAATTAATATCCAACTATAAATAGTAATCGGTAGCACGCCACAATCTAATGGTATTACACGCATTTCAATACCAACAATCATGAGTTTGAGACTATTACTGCTTATT
>JABUQX010090073.1:0-17500 GCA_015478945.1 Trachelipus rathkii | reverse complement strand
GGTCTTGAGGGAGGAGGCAGGTGTTAGAGGAGGAGTTGTTAGAGGTTTAGGTAGGCGGGTGTAGTATTGGAGAAGTAAAATTTTTACGATATTTAGGGATGGAGCTGCGTGAAGGGGGGAGGGATTGAAGGAGAGATAGAGCATAGATAGATGTGAAGGAATAAAGCAATTGAGTGGTCTGAGCGAATTTTGGAAAAAGGATTTTTTTCACGCAAATCAAGATAAGTTGTTCGAGAAAAATCTGGTGTACCAATCGGTATTGTACGGTGTGTAAAACGTGCGGGGCTCTGAATGCCAGGTCCAGGAAAAAGTTGAAGTATTTGGGATGAAGGGGTTGAGAGCGCGGTTTGTGGGGTCAGTAGAAGGGAGAGGATTAGGAATAGGGGGGTGAGGGAGAGATGTGATTGGAGGAATGGTCTGGTGGGAAGAGAGGAGAAGGGAATGTTAAGATGGTATGGGCATTTAGTGAGAATGGAGCGGAACAGAGAGTGGTAGATGAGTTTGGCGAGCGGAGGGTAGGAAGGAGAGATAGGGGAGGACCAAGAAGGAGGTGGCATGGAATGGAATAAAGGAGATGCTGGAGAAGGGAGGGATGAGGGAGGAAGAGGTAGAGGTTTGGCGAGATAGAGTGGGTGGAGGATGTGGGTGAGGGCGAGATGAGAGGGGTGTGAATGAGGGAGGCTGTACGCAGCCACTACCCCGCTCAAGCGGGGAAAAAGGAGAGTGTTATAATAATAATAATAATAATAATATAGTATAATATAATATATATACTAATATAATATATATAGATATAGTATATATACTATATGTATATATATATATTATATATTATATATATTAATATAGTATATATATATAACTATATCACGATATATATATATATATATAATATATATATATATATAGTATACTATATATATATATTATATATATATATATATATATATAGCCTATATATATATATATATATGTAATATATATATATATATACTATATATATTATATAATATATATATATATATTAATATATATATATATATATAATATAATTAGTTATATATATATAATATATATATATTATATATACACACTATATATATATATAGTAGTATGATATATATTATATATATGATATATATTATATTATATATTATAATACTATATATATATATACTATATACTATATATATATTATATATAGTGTATATCCGGATGTCAAAATTTGACGGTTTTGCGGCATGCGGATCGGATGCGGTATGCGGATCTTGAAAAGGCATTGAGGATGCGGATTGCGGATGCGGATGCGTATCTTAAAGTAGATGAGGATGCGGATTATACTCTTTAAAGTTTGAAATTAAAATTCATATATATATAATTATATTAATATATATATATATATAAATATAGATATATAATATATATATAATAATATATATATTATATATTAATACTATATCATATATATATAAATATATATACTATATATAATATATATATATAAACATTTAAATATATATATATATATTATATATATAATATATATATTAATATATATATAATATATATATATATATATATATATATAATATAATATATAATATAACGTATAATATAATATATTATTATATATACCGTACTAATATATATAATATATATATATATACCGATATATATATAATATATATATATAATATATACTAATATATATATATATAAATATATATAATACTATAATATATATATATTATAATATTCTATACCTATATATATAATAATGTATATATATAAATAGTATATTATATATATAGATATATAACATATAGACTAATAAGATACTATATATGATATTGTATAATATCATAATATTATATTAAAATATAGTATATATATATATATATATATAGTATATATATAGTGTATATAATTGACTATATAATATGATATATTATTAATATATATAGCTATATATATATATATTTATGGATGGCTGTGGAGGAGGAGAGCGATCTGAGGGATAGAATCATCAGTTTGATGAAACAAGTGTTAGAGAGAGGGAAAGGTGCCGGGTGTGGCAAAGCAATAATAATACCCATATATATAAGGTAAAGGAGATGCAGTAAGCTGTAATAATTATAGAGGTATTTCCTTGATGGACCATCTGGCGAAATATAGCGAAAGAATGATTGGAGAGGAGGCTGAGAGAGAAGGTGGAGCCGAGACTCGGAGAAGAACGACGGGTATAGATAGAGGTAGAGGGATCACGACGATCCGTCTTATTCACACTAGAATGGCTCTACGGAGAACTGATGCTTGAAGTATGCAAGAGATTCTGTAGCGTTCATCGACCTGCAAAAATCATTTGATTGGGTGCCAAGGAAAAAGCTCTGGAGAGCTATGAGAGAACAAGCTCCGAAGCCAAATGGAAGATGACGCTAGTTTAATTATAGAACTGAGGCGGAAAACGATAGGATGGTTTGAGCGTTGAAAAACAGGAGTGAAGCAGCGGGAGTGTTTTATCGCCACTGCTGTTGATACATTATATTTAGACGTGGTGATAAAGGAAAGGAGGTGAGAGACTGGAGAATTTGAAAAGGGGAACATAATGGCATAGTGCGGAAACAATCTGAACATGTTGGAGCGAAGCAGACGAGGAGACGATTTGCGAAAGGGTGTGGAATGTTTGCGGGAGGAGATGGAGGAAGCAGGGATGAGGAAAGTGAATACGTATCAGAGAGAGACTATAATAACCTGAGGAAATGTGAGGAGGGGATGAAATGGTGGTGAGAGGAGAGGAGGTTAAGGCGGTAAAGATACCTGCAATTAGCTCTCGGAGGATGTTTTAACAGAAGGGGCGAAGTGGAGGAGAGATTACGCGAAGGATGGAAAAGTATAGATTAGTTATGAAAGCAGTATACACATGATGAAAGATAGAAACATCGGAATAGCGGTAGATGTTAAAAAAGTGATTTTTAACAGTAACCTACTCCTCGGACGTGCCTGTACGGAAGCGCAACAAACGACAATCAAACGCAGCGAATGAGAGAAGAGTAGAATACAAGCCGGCGGAGATGGAGGGCATTAACGAACTATCGCATTGAGAGAAGGGGTAAGGAGAGTGAAACAAGCGGCGAGATGAGGGCATAAGACACATGATTGAAAGAGTAGGAGAGACAGAACACAAGCGGCGGAGATGAGGGCAATTAAGAAACTATGATTGAAAGATAGGAGAGACAGATAAGAATTGAAGTAATTAGAAAGAATATAGGGTGAACAAGATGATACTGGAAGATGGAGTGTGGGCAGATGAGATGGTGGGGACATCTGGAGGATGGAGATGGAGCAACACAGAATGCCAAAAAGAAGATGGGAATGGACCCCAGAGGGCAGAAGACCAAGGGAAAGACCAAGAAGAGATGGGCGGAGTCATGGTGGAAGACTCTCTGGAAAAGATGTCAGCTACCAAAAATAGAGTCCTAAATGAGAAGGGAATATTGCAGGAGGGGAATGTCTGGAGGAAAGACGCTTGCACGCCTGAATGATGAGAATCTCCTGGAGAAGAAAAGAAAAAGAAAAAAAGAGAGGAATATATGATATATATTATAATATTATAATATATAAATGAATCACTATATATATATAATATATATATGTCTGTAAAGTATTACAAAGTATTATATATTACATATTATCCAATATTATAAGTATTATCTAGATTGTAGCATTATCTATATAGATATATATAATGACATACTTGAATATTATATCATATAGTATATATAATATATATATATATATATAGGATATAGAGTAGATATTATTAGTGATGGACATGACATGACAAGATTATATATATATATATATATATATTATAGTATATATTATTATATATATATAGTATTATATATATACTAAATATATATATATATATAATTATATATATTATATTCATATATATATATATATCAATATATATATATATGATTTATCTAGATATATCCTATATGATATGTTATATAAGTACTATACTAATATCTATATATATAGTATAATATAGTAGTATAATATATACATATATATATATATATATATATTATATATATATAACAGAAAGTCGAAATTCAAAATTATAATTATTCCAATAAACTCCCATCAATATATAATAAATAGAATATATATTATTTATTTTATATGCCCATTTATGCATATAATCAAATGTAGAAAACATCCTTGCGCATCCTTCATTTGTTCAAAAAGAAGATGCGGGATGCGGATGCGGAGGTGACTGTAATGTGAGGAGTCGCCGGCATGCGGATGCGATTGTATCAATTTTGTGCGGATGTTCACGCAAGATGGGTTTCTCACGAATGCGGATGCGGATGCGGATGTCATGTCCATCACTAAATATATATATATATATATTATATATATATAAAGTATACTATAATATAATATATATATTAGTAGTATATAAATTATATAATTATAATATATTAAATATATATATATATAGTTATATAGTATATATATATATGTATATATTATATATAATGTGTGCCGCAATTACTAAGTTTGTAAACAAAGAGTGTCAGTAATGGGAAGATAAAGAAAACATGCCTTATCTGGGATCGAACCACCGCATGTTGCGACTGAGAACTATATACTCGACGCTTTACCACTTAGCCATCCTCCAACCCAAAAAAGTTAGATTCAAGAACAGCTTAAGCGAACGAGCTCCCCTCAAGGCGACATCACCAGGTTTTAACCCTTCAAAGTTTACAAACTTATTAATTAGTGGGTTAGCAATGTATAATGAATTTAAACAATATTTAGGGAACGGGGGAAGGAGCAGGTTAAAACCTGGTGATGATCGCCCTAGACGGAAGCCATTCGCTGGAGATAGCTGTTCTTGACAATCTAACTTCTTTTTGTGTCGTTAGTGAGGATGGATCAGTCTAGTTTAGAGCTTTGTGTATATCGTACTTCCAGTCCGCAACATTGCGTGGTTCGGCATTCCCAGATAAGGCTATTTTTTTCTTTATCGTTCCCCATTAATTCTTTACATTTACTATATATATATATTATACTTAATATCATATAGCCTTGATTCTGTATTTATAATTTCTATATATACCTATACACTCACATCTGTATATACTATATAATTTATATCATTTATCAAGATCTGCATAATCCTTAATTACCCCCCTATATAGTAATATATACATGTGATGCTATAAGTTAGCTCTAGATATTCGGTAAAGGGCCGGAGTTCTACCACAGAGTTTCAAAAGAAGATGAGGAAAACAATTTCTTGTACTACAGAATTAATAGCCAATATAACCCGAACATAACGGGTTTATAAAATATGCGAAGTGAAAAGAAAAGTGGGCCAAAGATAGAGAGGAAGAGTTCCAGACCTTTACCATTAGAGTAGTTTAAGAATGAGCATTGCTCTTAAGTCTGTGGTCAAATAGAAGGACAGAGAATATATAGAAAAAGAGTATGGTAAGATGAGTAGCACGAAGACGTATACGACTAGGGAGTTCGGAAGAGCAGTGTTCATTATAATAAGAATATTATAAATAGAGTGAGATAATAATTCGACAGCCGGAAAGAGATTGGAGAGAGTCAACGAGAGAGAGAGAGTTAAAAAGCCCTAGACTCCACTCAACTCCAAAAGGACGAACATCGCTCCAATAACGAGCAACCAACTGGGGTGATCTGAACAAGTTCTGAATTCGTTTCAGAACACAAAAATCTCAGAAGCTTATTTAGTGAGAGGAATAATGTGATTCTTCCAAGGAAGATCACGATAAAAGGAAATAAGAAGAATATTAAGGGCAGACAATGGCTTAACCAGTTTGTTTTCGAAGAAAATGGTTCGGCCCATCTTCAATACGATCAAGGATGCTCAAGGTAGTTGTTGTGAATAGGGAAATGGTAAGTGAGTTCACCAACAAAACTCTGAGAACTAGAAGAAAGTTTTTGTCGGCGGTGAACTTTAAAATCATCCAAAATGATGATATTAAAAAAGAAAGAAAGCAAGATCACGTGCTCCATTTTGGACTTTAAATATGATTGCTATCGGGGCTTCCATTCATCGCAGTTTTGGTCAAGAATATGAACTGAGATCTAAAAGAAAAACATATGTGGTGCTCGGTAAAATGGCAATTAGAATAAAGACCACGATTGATGTAGAAATTAATAAATATCTGCTACTGCAGTGTACCAGGGCAAGCTGACTTCGAAGTCTTAGTTGCACCAACTCCATCCAATAATAAGTAAGGCTGCCAACTCTCTAAATATATGACGGGGGGGGGGATAAGAATGCACGATGTATACTTTTGGGATGCCACCCTTCCATGCATCTCCGAGGCACAGTGATCATTTGGCATTATTACTAACTTTGATAAAGGAAAGGTTCGAGTGTATGCATGTTATGTAAAGTTGTGAAGCATATGGAAGAGGGGATGTGTGGATCGGAATGCCCACTCAGTTTATCCGCAAGCATCCAAATGTATGGTCGAGAGTACGCTAGAATACACTCTGTGTAGGTAAGACACGATAGGAGACGAATAATTGGGGAGGAGTGCAGAGGAGTGCCAACCCAACCTAACATTCCATTTATAAAATGGAGGCTAATTGCACGGCGTCTACATCCTCTTAGTGAGTTATATATATTACTATATATATAATATATATATTATATATATCTATTAATATTATAATATATATATATATATAATAATTATAATATATAATATATATATATTTAATATATATAATTATATATATTATATATATATATAATATATTATTATATATATACTTATATAATATTTATACAGCCAATACCGCTCGTACTTAATCCCGAATATAGCGGGGTGGGGCTCGCAAACATGTACTCACCGAAACTATAGGAGTATTGGAAATAAGGACCATTACAAGCATAAAGCCACGCCTACACCGCCAAAACGCCCACCCCAAGCCTCGCCTCACGCCCACTCAAAACCCTCCCTCAGGTGCAGTCCTTTCTGCATTTATAATATAGATATTAAATATATATATTAATATATATATACTATATATATATATATATACTATATACTATATAATATAATTAATATTAAATTATATATATAGATAATTATATATATAATATAATATATATATATGTATATGTTATAATTAATTCTCATACCACCTTCTCTCCCCAAAGCACTCGGGGGTAAGATGTGCGTAGCAGGGCACTGGGAGACAGAGAATGGGTAGTAGAACAATATGACGCAACCGAAATCAAGGTCAAGCCAAGCGCCAAGCTTTACTTCCTCTCTTATACCTTCTTATTAGTCCCGCTAGTCCGCTAGTCCGCTACGAGCGGACTACCAGGACTCGCCTCAGCAGAAAATTCCACCCTAGAGCCGTTCAACTTGATCGCGATGGACCCTACTCTGTCATCTCGTCAATGTAGGGTTCATCTCCTGGGCCAGGCTCACAGACATACCCCCTCACAAAACTCCGTCATTCACTCCTATTATGCACCTTTCTCTCGCCTCTGCCACACTCGCATTTCTCTCCTCCAGACATTCCTTTACTGACTTAATCCACTTTTCTTCGGTCTCCCAGCCGGTCGATTCACAGCACACTCACTATTATACATCCGCTGACCCAATCGACTATCATCAATCCTTTCCACATGACCAAACCATCTCAACGCATTTTCCTTTGCTCTCTCATTTACCCCATTCTTCACACCACACAACTCTCTAATACGATCATTCCTCATTTTATCAATTTTTCTCATACCTAACACGCCCCTAAGATTGCCCATCTGAACACATTGTACAATAGATCTGTACCTCTTATTCCAGACTCTGGGAGAACGATTTTAGAGGCCAAATGGAAGAAGATGTTAGTTACATTGAAAGGGTGAAAACTTTACCTGAGAGTACATAACTCAAGGACTAGCATCGAAAACCATTGCTCCGAGAAAGAGTTTTCTAGAGTACTCTCCGGGATCAAGAGTTTTGAGGCCAAAGGAAAGAACATGCTGGCCCAACTGAAAGGGCAAAAATCCCACCTGGAAAATGGTGTAGAAGAAAGAATGTTAGAATATTATATATATATAATATATACTATATCATATATATATATATATATATAGTATAACTATAATATTATATATACTAACAGTATAATATGTGTAGAAGTTATATATATATAATATATATATGATTTATAATATGATAATATATATATATATATATAAAGTAAGAATGGATAATTTCTTAATTTTTTTTTAGATAATTCTAGAGTAGTCCTGCGTAAAGAAAGAAGACCTGGTTCAGACTGCTTGCGTTATTAATGGCCAGCCAAAATGAAACCCAATTATTGAAAAAAGTGTGAGGTAATATAACTATATATATATATATATATATATATAGAATATATACTTTTATATAATATATATTATTATACTATATATATATTATATAGGTTATATATATTATTATTTTACTTATCTCCGTTTCCCACATAGCTGCAAGGTGACAACAGTTGCATATCCGGAAAGCTCAAATATTTGTGCTTCCTCTGTTAAGGACTCTGTGCGTTTGTCCTTTTTCTACCTTTTTCTTCTAGGATCCCTCCCAGAGTGTCCAGATACCCAGGGAGGGGTCTGAAATCCTCAAAACCGGGTTCTGCTGGTTCATAAACCTATAAAATGACAACTCACTTGTCCTACTATATGTTTATTTTATGATTCAACTCTGGCTTCGATGCTGGCTCTTCTCAGTGTTCCGGTTCATGAGCCTACTCCTTCTCCGACTCTGATTCTTTCTCCGACTCTTGTCGGCTGTCTGTTTATTTTCTTCCTAACTATAGCCATAACCAACTTTAGCGGCCCAGCAACCCACTCCGGCGCGCGCAGGAACATGAAACCTCGGCTCCGATGAGGTGATAATTGCAGCGATTGGGGTACCAAGAAAGGGTCCGCTCTTTTGTTCCGCACCTTTTGTGGAAAAAATGAACGATGTACCAGAGTTTGAGAGGGATACGCTGCCTCTGAGTCTCCTAAATTGCGGTGGAAATAAATCCTTCACTGTGATTGGTAGATATGTGATGTCATCGGAATACTGCTCTCTAATTGGTTATTTGTGTAAAGGCTCCCACACTACCCCTTTCAGTATCTCCGATCATTTTAAGGTCGAATCCAGTATCCTGCTAGCTCTTTTCGGAACTTCATTACATTAATATATATTGTTAATCTATCTTATTTCTGATTCCTGTAATATTCAGTGAATATTCCGAGGCCGAGGGTGAAAATTTTACCAGAAACCCAAAATGACCTTCCATATGAATTGTGATTTTTCTAATATATATATATTATATTAATATTATATATATATATAAGTTTATATTTAATTATAAATAATATAATCTATAATATAGTAATTATATATATATATATATATATAATATATACTTCTATATCCTCTAGTTGAGAGTACTTTGCAGAGAATTAATACTATATTATAATATAATATATATATATATTAAAAAATGCCATGTTTCACTGTTGTTCGATTTGTCTTCTACCCCCACCCCTTGTACAATATAAATCACCCCAGAGAAATTGGTTTGAAAAAATTTCACTAAGGGAAAGAAGCCTCACTTACAGTAAATATTTGGAAAGCAATTGCTACAAGTGTTTCTAACTTGAATCCTCAATTATCTCTATTTCATTTTAATAACTGCTGCCACGCAAATAACCAATTTGATGTTCGCTGTCATAGAGGAATATATTCCAACCCTTTACTCCTTTATTATAATTCAAATATCATGGATTAACCTTAGCAATTACAGCAGGAACAGTGCCATGGAATTTCATTTCAGGAATGAAAGCATCTTCAAACTCTTCAAACTGATCGTACTAATAAAATTTTTCTTCTTAATTAAGTTATTTAATTCCGAAAAGTTGCAAATAAAAGTGAATCCTTCATTTAATTAAATATTTCGTTTTTGTACTTCGCTCCTAAACTTAAAATTCAGCACAAAACTATATATATATATTATAAATAATATATATATATATATATTAATTATATTATATATATATATATATATGATATATCATTATATATATACTATATATACTAGTATATATATACCAATATATATATACTATATACCTGAAATATAATATATAATTGATATATATATAGTATAATCATCCTTCTCTCTTTTTCAGCTATTTAAGATAGGCTACATTGCCCTACAAAAGAAGTTGGAAATACTTTATTTATATATTTTTATATATTTAAAACATAATTTATCCATAAACAACTATATTTTACTATTACGAGTTGCGTTATTCAAAATTTTTAAAACAAAAAAATTTCATTTTCCCTTTGTAAAATATAAAAAATTTGTTACGCGTTCTCCCGCGCATTATGGTTGCTTCCTATGTTGACTTGGTTAAATGGACGTTTGTCGTTGTTTTCCAATTTATTTAATGTATAATAATGATTGAATTAAAAATAAGGCATTCTAAATTCTGCTTTTCGACTCCTCATATCAGTGTTTGGGATGATGTTCGTCGAGGGAGGGCATCTCTTCTCTCTCTCTCTCTCCATCTCTCTCTCTGCTACTCATTCCTCTTCTCTCTCTCGCTCTCGCTCCTCTCTCTCTCTTCTCTCTCTCTCTCTTCTCATCATCATCACTATTATGTTCGATATAATAATAAATAAGTATAATATTATTAATTAAAGATATATTTATATTTTTAATTATAACTCTATATATTATATACTATATACTACCTATAATATATACATCTATTATATGTAAAGTTACCTCTATATATATATGATATAGATATATATATACTATATTTGAGCTGTTATATATATATATATATATTGATAATATATAATACCTTATAATAATATAATATATAAATTATATATATATATATATAATAGCTAGAATCACCAAATATTATTTTCTTATTTTATATATTTATTATATATATATAGTATATAGTGTATATAATATATATATATTGATATTATATAGTATATAATATATATTTATATATATATATATATATATAATATATGTATATATAGTAGTATATATATATACATATATATATATAATACTATATATTATATATATATATTATATTATATATAGTAGCTATATTTAATAATTAATAAATAAAGACACTTTTAGTCTCGATTGACTATATATAATATATATATTTATGTATATTATATATAACTTAGTATACATGATATATTGAAAATTAAGCGCTGCCTGCCTACCTGGAGACATAGTCACTGGCCATACAAGTGCCTGTATATTATATTATTATTATATATAATATATATTATATATTAATTATATATATTATAGTATATATTATTATTATTATATAGATATATATATATATGGTATATAATATATAAATATATTATTTCAGGTAAAGAGCCACAGCAGCAAATTTTCATGATAAATGTATCGTAATTATAGATGATAGTATCTGTAAATAACTATTTGCAATCTTAAATGCCATTTTGACGCAAGAGTGCGCATTTGAATTTAGGTTATGGCCTGAAAGAAATATAAAAGATTTTGAAACAAATTGCTTCCAATTATGCCGTCTGATATGATATAATATACAAAAATAACTGGCGGTATCTCAGATGTATTTTAATGAGAGCGTTTACTGCCCGTAATTGGGTATATTCGAGATACCGGTAATCTTATTGTTAGCAAGATAAGTATCGGCGGACTGTCCACCCCTTTTGTTATATATATATATATATTATATGTATATAATAATAATAGTAATGGTATACTAGTATATATATATAATATAAGTATACAAATTATCAATAGTTATATATATATAATAATTAATAATAGTATAAGTATATATATATATATAGATAATATATACTTATATATATATATTAAGCGGTTAATATAATACAGTCCTTGAGGATTATTAAGCGAGTCGTGTTGGAAGAAGCTTTAAGCGAAAAAACATTCTGAAGTGATAAGACTTTATCAGAAAAGGAAACTGGAACGACAGATATGGCAAGCATTGCGGAGAAACTTACGACCGTAAAATAAATATATAAAGTAATCAATGATTGTTAATGTTAAAGCAAATTATTTTATTAGTTATTGGAATTTTTTGTTATAACCTTTGATTAATCAGAAAACTGATTGTCAGCCTCACTAGCCACTTCCTCAAGAGATTGAATGTTTTTCTGGAGCAAGTTTTCCCCTTCCTGGTCCAAAGCGCTGGATGCGTAGAGTAAGTTCTGAGTGAGACATTATTTTAAAAACTATATCCTTAAATAATGATCCGTGTAAATTATCAAATGTCAGTTTTAGGATGGTAGTTTTTTTGCTAAGGGGAAGTAATGAGCCGGGGAGGGAGTGAGTGTTAGTAAGATTATGCAATATTAAACCTGTTGTTAAGATCACCTAGCCACATTATCTTATTAGTAGCGCCAGACTCGTGCGGCGAGAGCTCGGAGCACGACGTGGCGGAGGACGACTGCACGCAAGATCCATACGATAATATGTCTTGCGCGGTTGATGGTCTGAATAGCGTGCGGAGCGACGCGACAGCGAGGACTAGCGTTTATTCGAAGCTGACTGGATGCAGCACTAGCACAGCATACCTTATAAAAAGATGTGATTGTCGGATAGTGCTGGTCTCTTTCAGTTCATGAACCACACCAATGTGGCAGGGATGCAATTTCAACCTCTTTGTAGCTCTCAAAACAGTAGAAAGTGAGTCCAACCTGTGATAATAATTTTCGAAGTGATTTTTTTGGGGTAAGCATTTAAACTCTGCTACGCATCAGCAAGAACTTTCGCCGGCTTGGGCTCTTTCGATTTTGTAATGAGTCTGTATCACGAACGTTTTTAATCAAACGCGAAATTGCCGACTTATTTGGAACTGCAGACTGAGGGAACCTCAACTCAAACTCCTATATATCACATGCTTGTATGAATTGTAAGCACAATACGTCTCACTAATTAATATATGTGTCTTTGCTAACACAAAACAATGGAATGAACTCACCTGTGCGACGGGAGAGTATCTCTGTTCGTTCCACTGCTACAGCTACAACCTGTTAAAATCGAGTACGGTGCTGCCACCTGACGAATATCATGACAAAAATGTGCAAGCGCGTAAGTCCTACTTTCTTATCATTCAGGTTGAGTCCTTTATGCAACAATCATTATTTTATAAAATCAAGCAATTTATGAATGCAAACTCGATGCTGAAAAGTGTGTTAAGTTAAATATTAACTTGTTTCATTAATCATTTTATATAAAATAATTTATAATTTTATAAGATCTGGTTACAGCCTAATCTTTTTATTCATTTTCACTTCACTGGAATTGATGATAACTAAAAGTTAATTAGCAACATTGATTTACAAAAATTCATTAATATCTCAGAAATAATTTTATTTAAGGAAATTTTAAATAATAAATCATTTAAGAACAAACTCTGCTTACAGCATATTTTAATTTAAATTTATTAATATGCGATATGCAATTCCTTGACATTCTTTTAATCTCTTTTAATCGTTAATCGAGCTCACACTTTGCCAAATGAAAGATCTCACAAATGGGAATGAGTGTTTCATCAATTCATTTGTATTCAAAAACTATTAATATACTCCCTTTTGTAAATTTATTTTTAACATTTTCTGGACTAAATTTTTCTCTCTGTGAAAATAATTATAAAAAAATAGCTTCAGGCAGCTTGGATTTTTTTATTTTTCATCGTATTGGCTTTTTAATTAAAGGCTCTAGCCAATGTCCTTTTATTGTTATTATTATTATTATTATTATTATTATTATTATTATTATTATTATTATTATTATTATTATTATTATTATTATTATTATTATTATTATTATTATTTTTATTATTTTTATTATTATTATTATTGTTATAATAAAAATAAATATAAAAATAGTAATGGTACTTACTAATGCTACTATTATTATTTTTATTATTATTATTATATTATTATTATTATTATTATTTATTATTATTATTATTATTATTATAAATGAAAAAAAAATTTACATTATTTTAAATTAGTGCATACATTTTATGGTTCAAGGGGTGCTGTTTGTCAACACAGTGTATCGGAAAATAAGATTCGTTGAAACTCCTAATTGTCGTCCTGCCGTTCAAGCGTTCCATAACAGTCTATTGATCAATTATGATATATATGATATTGTCAAAAAACAAATGTTACTATACCAGAATGCAAATATCATTCTCGATTTCGAGAGAACATGTTTTGCCTACGGGAAATCTTCTTTAATTGTCAAATATTAATTTTTATTTTATTCAACAAGTGTTGAGTTCTTTGAACCAGCAAAAGTTATTATACATATGAAGATCCTAGTGTATTTTCTCTTTCTCCGTTTCCTCTAGCTCGTTTAACACTTATTTGTAATCTCTCTCTCTCTCTCTCTCTCTCTCTCTCTCTCTCCTCTCTTTCTCTTCTCTCTCTCTCTCTCTCTCTCTCTCCTCTCTCTCTTTCTTTCTCTCTCTCTTTCTCTCTCTCTTACCTCTTCAAGTATTTATTCTTCCTTCTCAATGTAAACTTACCTCTAAAGACTTACAGTCTGTTTACCTTTGCTGCTTTACATCCATTTTTAAGCTGATAACTCCACACTTTATAATTCTTTTATTTTAATCCTACAGAAATTAGCATAGTATAGGAGGACGTTACGTTCTTGTTATTCTGAATGGAAAAGAGAATACATGATTGCTTTCCATGCCTCAGAACCTCATTTTTTTCATTTATCTTTTCGATGTAATCTTTCACTTAGCTTTGCATCTTCCTCAAATCTACGGAAACCAAAACTTTCTTTGTTCTAAATAATATTAACGTGTTTTTCCATGGTCCGCCCCAGTGGCATCTCATTGACCACTTTCTAAACAAACCTTTTAGAAATAAAGGATTTCAAACAAAAGCACCTTGAAAATTTTTCAACATCACCCCACTTTCTCTGTGTGTGAGTATCGCTTGTCCTTGCATGGATAACAGACAATATATGGTATAATAATGAAAATATGTACGGGGCTCTTAGTGAATAATAGGATCTTGTATATTTCTTTCTTTAATATCATCGCCATTATTAACTCTGTCTAGTCTGTTTCTTCCAACTGAGCTGTTGCATTTCATACTTCGCTAGCGCTATTACGATGAACACAAAGGTCTTCTGAATTGCTTAGTAGTACGCATAACTCCTCCCGTAAAGAGAGTTCGTACTCCTATTTTTGGCGCTGTCATTTTTTATTTATTTGTCAAATTCTTATCCTAGACTTAAACTATTTGTAATATTTTGTTCGAACTTTACCGACTTGATCTTGAACACTATCTCTAATCCAATTATTTTTCTTTCTTTATATGACTTAAATACTTTCAAAAGCAATGTGCCTGTCATTTTAGCCTCTTCACCAACTTACATACATACATACATACATACATATTTTTTTTTTTTTTTTTTTTTTTTTGAGTTAGTGTACAGGACCCACCACGGCTCACAAAGCGGCCACACTGGGTTGGAAAAAAAAATCAACACCATGGGCGGGTCCTGGATCTTACATATTTCAAACGTCAAAAAAGATTTAAATAGAGAAACGAATATTCAGTCACTTAAAATAAACAAAAACTAAACAAAAGTGTATCCTTGCAGTATAAAGTCCTAGTGTTACATAACAAAATCAAATATTATAGAGAATATTTCACTTCTTGTAGAAACAAGAAAATTGAGTTATACTAAAGGGGGAAGATTCGGATAAGATATGGATAAGTGTCTTTTGGCAAGTGTTATGGATTCGTAAGTAGGAAAATAACGGGCGGCGAATAGATCCAGCTGGGAACAATCAATGAAAGATATGTCGAACAGATTGTGGGGTATGGCTTCGACAAAATTTGCAAATAGGAGGGGGTTTCCGTACATTATAGTGACTGTGAGGAATTAGTATGGCCAAATACGAGGCGTGCAATTATCACTTCGTGTAAGCGCGTTTTTCGTCGTGGGAGATGACGCACTCCCCGCATGATCGGCTTTATATTTCTAGTTTCGCTCCTCTCTGATCATTCGTCCAGCGCTCTTGCCCATAACATAAGATCGAAAACCTTGTCGCAGAGAGCAGGATAGTAATCGCGTTGATGGGAAGTACCTTTGTCAATGGCATCGGGAGGTACCTGGAAACAAACTCCGAAAATGAGGAGGTGGCCATTTTGGCCTCTCTCTTTCAGCGATTTCATTGCCAGTTTACCCCTACATGAGAAGGGTCCAACATAAAATAATTGTTTCTTACGGGTATGGAGCAGCCGAAGAAATTGCTGCACAGCAGATACCATTGTATTTTTAGAATAAGGGGTTTTAAGCGCTTTGTAGCGCGCTGAGCGAATCTGAATAAAAACATAGAGTTGATCTTGGTCTAAGGATAAGAATTCGAAGAAAGCCCAATCATTGTAAGCATTAATTCTGCTGTGAAAAATTGAAGCATGAGGGGGAGGGTATGGAAAGGTTGCGATCAGAAAGACAGCAGATGCGCCCCACACTGTTCCCGGTTTTAGAAACATCAGTAAATACTGGTGTGAAGCTCATCATAAACTTGGAATGAGACAAAGAAATGAGCCTTTAACAGGGCATCAGAATGGCTTGATTTTGGAGAGAGAGGTCCAGAAGCCAAGCAAATGGTGGGAGCGGGGAACAACCAAGGTGTGAATCCTTCATCGTATGAGAAAGGCAGCACCTTTTGTAAAGGGATATAAGGAAATTAAGGATGTTATGAACCGTGTTCGCAAATGGCCAGTAATTAGGGTTTCTGAGGCACCTCCGCAGATCGGTGTCAGGGCAACGGTATTGGGTTGAAAACGAACGGTAACTTGTACACATGATGTAATCTCTTCGAACAGAGAGTGGCATCACATTGGCTTCAACTTCAAGGCTTACCCGAGGGACGATCGGAAGGCTCCAGTGGAGATACCGGATCGCCGGCGTTTTGTAGTGGGACCAACAGATGCAGTAGAAGCGGAGCCTGACCATTATACTAGACAGCAATAGTCAAGCTTCGATCGAAATAGGGCGATATATAGACTAAAAGGGACTTGCGATCAGCACCCCAGATTTTTGAGGCAAGATGACGTAATAAGTCAAGAGCGCGATGACAAGTTGTTTTTAGGATTTAAATTTCGCGGTGCATATGTTAAGTGGTCGTCTAGGATAAGCCCTAGAAATTTGACCTGTGAAGTTACAGGAATGGCGAACCATATAAGGTTAGGTGTTCGCTGGGAAGAGGTGCAAGTTCTTCGATTCCCTTGTTTCTCTGAAAAAGCACTGCTGAGGTTTTGGTGGAGAAATGGGAAGCCATGGAGTTACCCCATTGTGAAATATTCTCAATAGCAAGTTGAAGTTGCCT
>JABUQX010090072.1:5000-14714 GCA_015478945.1 Trachelipus rathkii | reverse complement strand
ATATATATATAATATATATAATTATATAAAATATAGATATATATATAATAAAAAAGTGCATAATAGGTGGAATGCGGATTTGCGGATATTTTGGCAACTTGGCCAAGAACCTAACAATTGACGATATCATATAGTAGTCGCAGTCCCGTGAAACCCTATATGATTTTTCTGACTCGACCGACGTTCTCACTAAAAGGGTATTATAAAGCGTACTGGGCTTCTCGACTTGTCATATCTTCTACACTTTTCGTTACAGTGGCATGTGCACGCACCTTATACCCAGTCTTGAGAAAATGTGATATATATATATATAATATATATTATATTATATATTATAATATATATATATATTATATAATATAATATATATATATATATATATATATAATATATAATATATATAATATATATAATATATAATAATTATAATATATAAATACTTAAGTATATTCTAATGTTAGATTTATATTAATAGTAATATTTCAAAAAGAAAACGTATCAAAAAAACATCATTTATTTAATTCAACAAGATTTGATAGCAACATTTAACAGGTCGAAAAATTGTTATAGAATTATCCACTCCGTCCTAGGATTCGATTCCTGCTCCTCTATCCTATTCAAACAGTCTCACATAAATGTATCCACTGGTCGACGAATGTCTATTATTAATCATTTATTTATTTTATATTATTATTATATTATTCATTATTATTATTATTATATTATTATTATTAATATTATATATATTTATATATATTTATTATTATTATTTTATTATGTATTGCATTGTGTTCTTTTGAATGCATTATACACATCGGATTCTTCTTCTCTCCTGCTTGAAATTTTCCTCTTTCAATTGCATTTTTAATTATAATTAATTCATAAACCAAGACCTAATATATATACCATATATAATATATAATATATAATATATATAATATATATATATAGTATATATAATATTTTAATTATATATTTTTTAAATATATATAATATATATTATTATAATATATATATATATACTATATATATATCATAGTATATATAAACTCTATTTATCTTTATTTTCAGCCATATCAATGTTTAAAAAAAATAGTTAAACGAGTTGCTTATAACTTCCAAACAATCACTGACAAATAAACGGTTCTAAATCATATCATGACGGTCACTCTTGTATGTGATATGATTGTTCATCCATATTAGAAATCTCCAACCAACCGTTTCTATTTTAGTATAAAATATGCACAATACAATAAATTTTTAAGTATTTTTAAAAAGAAAAAAAAATTATCTTTGTTATTTTGTGACGTGTGATGACGCCATCTTCGATAGTCTTGCAACAGTTCTTCGACGCCACAAGTACACCTCGGGTTATTCGCACTAATCTCGACTCAAAACAATCAGAAAAGCAAAAGAAACATGGCTTCCAACCTTTAGTATAAAATACTTCCAAATTTGATGTCCCCTTTCACCAGTGCCCGAATCAGGGGAATACCGAAGTTCTCCTACGACCTATTGAGCTGACTGGTTCTTCAACTCGCGTTCGGAATACTGCAAAGATTCGAAAATCTCTGAAGACCGGAGACCACTCAGTATAATGGGGCTTAATAGGAATCCCTCACAATGAACCTTCAGATTGATAAATTATTCCTTAGATCAATCTAATGAAAATAAGTAAAAGGAATTTAGAAAATCTTTTTGACATCATTATTCAGCCTAAAGAACCTTGACATCTCGTCTGATACTTTAAATTTCACTGAAAAAAAATATCGAGTAATTGGCCTCATCAAGTATGTAAGTATAATAAATTTCCGCCTAAAAATACTCTAATTTTTAATGTGATAAAAACCCAACGCAAAAAGTGAAGCATTAATAAACTATTAGAGATTTATCAGAACTTCTTCAGGAAAAAATCAAACCCCAAATCTAGAAACGAAGATGGCAGTTCGTCAAAAAGTCCCTGTTAGTAGGCGAAGCCTCAACCCCATTATCAAATCAAGAATGTAGGAAATATCCATTTTTCTTATAGTCATATTAGTAAACGAAAAAACTCACTTACTGAGGTGCCGCCAAAACTGTCGAGCAAGAAAAAGTTCAAATGAAAAAGAAAACAGTTAACATTAATCGAATAAAAAATGACTGGTAGGAATAATAGGTGGCAAAAGCGGAAAAAAGCAGCATATCAAGATGAGCGAGAGTAACCGAGCGCAGAGAACGCTTAATATATCCATCTGCTACGCATCATATGCAAAAAGAAGTCCCCAGAAAAGTCAAGTTAAGGAGATATATATAAATATATATATATATATATATATATATATATATATATATATATATATTATATATAATAATATATATACTATATATAATTAATATATATATATAATATATACTCTGATATATATATATATATATAATATATATATAATATAATATATATATATTATATTATATATATATATATTAAATATATAACTATATAATATATAATATATAATATTAATAATATATATATATATATATATATACTATACAGATATATATAATATATAATATAAATATATAATAATTTATTAATATAATTATATATATATATATTATAATATATATAATATATAATATATATAATATTATATAAGTATAATATATTATTAGTATTAACATAGTCACTTAATGTCCTGCATATGGGGTGGTAAGAGAAAACAAATACCGCGATAAATTGTCTTTATTTCAGTGCTCAAATCTAGTAAGAAGATTACGAAATATCATAAAATATTTCATATTATTTGCCGTTGTTTCTTTAAGTCTAAAGAATTATTCTTCATGGAATATCAATTAAATATACCTTTTCTTTGATTTGTTACTATCATCTATCGTTTAAATATTAATATATAAATGATAAAAACCACACATTTTTTCTCATTAAAATAAATAACCTTTCCCACGTATAAATATTTTATATAGCCATCTTAACTATTTCTATAATATATTAACTATAAATATATCATATACTCATCTTAATTATTTCTAAAATATATTAAATATAAATAATATATATACTCATTTTAACTATTTCTATAATATATTAATAATAAATATATTATATATCCATATTAAATATTTCTATTTGTATATATATATATATAATATTATATATATATAATATATATATAATATATATATAATATAATACTAATATATATATAAATATATATATATAATATATTAAATATATATTATAATATATATATATATATAGAGCCTTTTTCGTTTATGCAATGGTCATTTGGGAATTTTTTTTTTTTTTTAATATATGCTACTATATATACCCACCAATGGGAAGTTCAGTGTAACTACATGATTCAAAGTTCGAGTATTTTTAATAATTTTAAAAATTTCAAAATTATGTTAATATTTTTTAAAATGAAAATACTCCCAAAAAGTACGACACTTACAGAAAAACCAATACATATTTGGAATCAGCGCATAATAATAAATGGTAAAAAAAAAAAAAAAAAAAATTTTTCATAAATAAATATCTCAAAAAGTCGACACTTCAAGAAAAAACCAATAACATATTAGATCAGCGGCTATAAAGCTTATTACAAAGGTACAAAAAAAAATATATATAAAAAAATAAAAAATTTTTATGGCTCGAAGCCGACGGACAGACGGGCGACGTTTTCATACCCGTAGGGACGAGGAACCCCGCAACACCTAAACGCGTTTCGGAACCTCCCGGAGGGAAATAGTCCTAACTGCGTTCCCCGGACCGAAGACCCGACCCAGCCTCTTTACGTTTACCCTTTAAAAATTTAAAAGTAACATCGTAAAACGTAACTGTCCTATATATTGTTGAATCATTCTCGTTACCACTGAAAATTCATTGTTTGACATATAAGTAGCATATATATAAAAAAAAAACAGAAAAAAATCAAACTAACCATGCAAAAACAGAAAATCCTATATATATAATAATAATATATATATATATATATAATATATATATATTAATAATTATATATATATATATATAATAATATATATGATAATTACTTATTAATATATATATAATATATATATATATATATAATATAATATTATGATTACCTTATAGAAAGCCTGTGCTATATAAAAAAAATCCAGAGTTAGGTAAGAAAGTCAGATCCAAATCACAGACGAACAGTCTCTAATATACCCATAAAATAGTGTCAAATCAAAAAAGTGTTCGAGACTAAAACATTCAAACACATTAAAATCCCAAGTTAGTTTGTGGTCGAGATCTAAAAAAAGGGATGAGCTTGTGTGAAAAGACGAGCTACACAAATTATATCATTGAAGATGTATGCACTTGCTCGTGTAATCTAAACATGATGCAATTTAAACTAACAATCAGTATTTAGTTTAGATGGCCTAGGGAAAAATAATACTAGCTCAACAGCAAATATGCGTGAATGAAGAAAGAGAAGAGAGGAGAAGAGAGAGCAGAGAGAGAGGAGAGAGAGAAGAGAGAGAGGAGAGAGAGAAGAGAAGGAAAGAAGAAGAGGCCGTAATAAAATTATATAGCCAAGCCGATGTTCTTTGTGTTAGCTCGGTGCTAATACAAACAGTTGGGAGGATATTGAAACATCATTGAATAATCCCCTTATAATTTTAGTTTCATATTTTATGCAACATCGGCGTCTAGGAGTATCGTTAAAAAATATGTACATTTTAGGACTAAATTTCATATTTTGTGCAACATTCCTTGTAATTAATAGCTTATTCCCATTAAAATCATTCTAAGGATGAAAGCCTTTGGATCGGTCTCATCTCTATGGCCTTACATTTTATCCCCCGAATCACATCATCTTCGTCATTCCTCCCTCGGTATTTCTATATACAATCGATATCTCTCCAAGCCCTCCACTCGTGCTTTCGCTGAGACCCCTCAGGGCTTCAACACACTGAGGTTAATGAACCTTAAAAAATCGGTCTACGCATCAACAACATATAATAAGGTATTCACATTTGGACCCTTTATCGTTTTCGCAGATTCAACTCTGGTGATCCGGCTCCGGCTCAGTACTCCGGCATATCATTGCTCCAGGAATATGAAGCTTTTATTCTTCCCTTCGTTTCCTCTTCATTTGCATTTCATCATTTCTTCTTTTTTCCGTTGAGCCCTCCTCTGGGTACCCCACTTTGAGGGTCTAAACCCTTAAATTCGAAGTCTACGCCTTTGACAACATATAAAAGGACATCACATTTGACCCAATAATATTTGTTTGTTGCCAGATTTCCACTCTGACTCCGAATCCTGCTTCAGCTCATGTTCGGGCACATGAGTCAACCACAGGGCTCCTCCTCTCTTTTTCTGATTTATCCTTCCTCTTCTATGCACTCTGTGATTTTCGTCTATCCACGATCATCTCCAAGGTTTGGGGCTCAGCACCACCCTACATGGGGCGTAGCGGCGTGAAACCTCGGATCCCGGAAGGCAACGCCACCAGAAGGCAGGATGCCAAATTTGGTGTTGATAGGATAAAGGGTTGGCTACTAAATTGGGATTGCCAGATTTAACAACAAATTTAGTTTCTGTCAGTTGCGCCCCCTTACTCCTTCTGAAACCCACAAATTCGAGGTCTACGCCTTTGACAACATATAAATGGACCACATTTTACTCAATATTTGTTTGTTGCCAGATTTCCACTCTGACTCCGAATCCTGCTTCAGCTCATTGTTCCGGCACATGAGTCAACACAGGCTCCGTCCTCTTCCTCCATTCCGATTCACCCTTCCTCTTCTTGCACTCTGTGATTTTCGTCTATCTACGATCATTTCCAAGATTTGGGGCTCAGCACCTCCCTACATGAGGCGTAGCGGCGTGAAGCCTCGGATCCTGGAAGGCGACACCACTAGAATGCAGGATGCCAAGTTTGGTGTTGATAGGACAAAGGGCTGGCCACTAAATCGGGATTGCCAGATTTAGCGACATATCTGGCTCCTGTCAGTTGCGCTCCCCTTACTAGAAAAATTAATATCGTTTATATAATAATTATTTTTTCTATTATGCTTTTCGTTGTAATAGGTCAATCAGAGCACGTAGAAAGACGATTTAAATATCGATTCGGGGTTAAAGCTCGAATAAGATTGATTAGGATCATTTAGTGAAAGCTCTACCGCATCAATTAAAAAACCTTCTAGGAGCCAAAAGGCTAAATTAACATTAATATTTTAGAGAAAAACTCCGAAAACAGTCTTCCGCGCCTTAAATCGGTTTCACCGACCTTAAAAACCCTAAATTTGACGTCTCGAACGCCAAAAAACTAATTTTGCAAAAAGTTGCTTTGCAACAGTTGCAACATTTTGGCTGCCGAAGTCACGATCCTTACTACTTTGCTCAAGAATACCTAGTTTGAATAAAAAAAAGCATTCATCTGTCAAAGATGTCTCTCCCCGACTCCAAACGACATTTGCTGCTGTATTTTAACCAACGCTAAACAAATACACCCCCATAACTTCACTGGCGGGTCTCACTCAGTTCAGGTGACAAAGTTTGTTGAGGCTACCCGTTTCCCAATATATATATATATATATATATATATATATATATATATATATATATATATATATAATATATATATATATATATAATATATATATATACTATATATATAATATATATATATATATATATATATATATATACTATTACTATTATATATATAATCTATATATATATATAATATATATATTATATATTATTATATAGGCTATATAATAATAATAATACCATAATAATAATAATAATAATAATATTAATAATAATAATAAATTATATTCGATACTTTTGACCTTAGAAAGTCTTAGCAACAAATGAGAAGATTTTTAAAGACAAAATTACAAGAATCTTTTACTTTCCATTCCTGACTTTTTGCTCTTTGTGGAAGAAAAAAAAACATTAAATAACCATAAGGATTTTAAGCTTGGGGATCCAAATGTCTTTTTTAGCATTTCAGTATTTTTTATATAGACTTTCCTTAATATAATATTATATGATATTATTATATATATAGTATATATATATATATATAATATATATATATTATATATATTATATATACTTATATATATCTATATATATTATATATATAAATATACTATAATATATATATTATATTATATATAATATATATGTGATTGGACGATTAATCGTCATCGTCATCGGCAAAAAATCGGCATATTTTTAAATGTCATCGTCGATCGTCATCGGCAAATTCGCCGGATTATTTTTGCCGATTATTGAAACCCCAAATATTAAGAATTTGAATAATATTAAAATCTTCAATAATTAATAATTATTGAATAATTAAATAATAATAATAATAATAATTAATAATAAATATAATCATAATAATAATTAATCAAATTATTATATATATATATATATATATTATATATTTATATATTATATATATATTATATATAATATATATATAATATATATATATATATATATATATATATATAATATATATATATATATATATATAATATATATATATATATATATATATTGCCCATTTTGCTTATGGTATGCATGACATTCCAGTGCCCTAATTGTTCGCCTTTCTGTTATGCGTTCATATTTCCACACTCATCCTCCAGACCAACATTACATATACACATCTTATATTCCACACCCGCTCTTTAGACACATCTTAACAGATATCCCTATCCCTTTATATCCATACGTGTAGGGAGAAAAAATGCCCACATCGTTTGTCCTGCGTGTCGTAGAAGCCGAAAGGACGGTGGTAGTTAGGTTGGCTGCCTTACTACCACTTATCTTTTTCCAGGAATGCTAATGCATGCCTGGAGAAAGTCGTGATCGCAGTAAGCGCCCTTCTATCTTCGGCGGAAAATGTATGAATCGTATCTGTAATATGGAAAATATCAGAGGAATAAATGTTGAGAGAAGAGGAGAGAGGTTGATGGATGTATTTAGAAAGGTCAAATTTGATTTGCTCGCTGTGATGAAACAAAGCATGAAGGAAACGGTTGAAAATGAGTGGTGTGGTGTGAAATTGTGTTTGTGTTGCTGTGAAAAGGAATGAGAAGGGGTAGATAGAAGGATTTGCAATTTCTGATGAGTGAGTTGTGGTAGAGAGGTATGGTAGATTTTGTGTGGGTGAGTACTAGAAAGTCTAAGGTTAATTTAAGTTTGAAAAGGTCAAAATTTGTTTGGTTGCGACATGATCCATCTAAGGGTAATGTTGAAAAGAGTACGTTTTTCTGGGATAATCTGAAATGTTTTGGATGAAGGGAATAGGAGATTCAGTTCCTTTGCCACATATCTTGCCCATTCAAGTTGGAGTTTTTTTTACAGTTGTCACTACCACTCACGGGCAGAGCCCTATTCAAGGAGGGGTGTTACACGTCTCAAAAGTTCACCTTCTAGCGCAAATTACGCATATGAGCTTAGACGCAGGCTTTTAAGTGAGGAGATTAAATTTCAGTAGGAAATACAGCAAGAGGAAGAGAATTCCACAAAAAAGAGGTGGTGGGAAAGAAGGAAGCACACAGCAAACTAGCCTGGGAGTTCCCAATGTCAACACAATACTCTTGCGCGGAGATACAGCACCTATTGTGCTATGAAGGCGTCGTAAAGGTGGTGGTACGCGAGTGATAAGTCCCTCGAGCACTTTGCCGCTGCGGTACCTATAGGATTAGAGATAAAGCACAAACATCGCCTCGCAAAGATAGAGGGTCAAGTTTGAACTGGAAAAGTACGAAACAGTTTATAAGCCTTTTTTGCCGTTGACTCGACCCTGTCCAAAAGCCGGGTGAAACCAGAGCCCCCCCCCCAGATATGAGAGCAGTACTCCATACATGGGCGAGAGACCTTTGTATAGCGGAGCAACTGAGAAAGGAGGAAAGTCTCACAGTCTAAACAGAACTTTCAGTTCTTTGAAGCCGCCCTAACAACCGTTGTGATGTGAGGTTTCAAGACATTTTTTTGTTCATGTTAGGCCAAGGATGTTTATATTGTCAACAGGAGAGACGACAGAACCATCGAAAGAGACAGGAAAGTTAGGAGGTAGGTATTTGGGAGAAGGAGATTTGTAAAAGTTGGTTTTTTAAAGAATGAATTTCACAAAGTTATTTCTATCCATCAGCGAGAATAATCGAAAGATTAAGACGAGAGAAATTCCAGAAGTAAAAGTGGGAGTAGAATTGATAGGAGTTAAAGATGAAGGGTCGAGTCATCGGAATACGAGTGGATAGAGTTAGAGGTGCAGGTGAGAAGATCATTAATGAAAAGTAGAATAAAGTAGGAGATAAGACAGAACCCATGAGGAACACCACTAATTGACAGAAAAGAAGAAGAAGTCGCCCCATCAACAACAGGCGATATTGGAGCGATTTGAAGAAAGCTAGACATAAGTTAAGCAAATGAGAAGGAGGAAACCCAAAGGAGGGGAGCTTGGAGAACAGTGACGCGTGCCATACTCGGTCAAATGCTTTGGATATGTCAAGCGCCACCACCCAAGTCTCCCCGTAGTTCCTAAGAGCGAAAACCATAAATCGGTTAGATAGGAATTTATATCGCCAGTAGACTTCGTGCAACGATTGCGTACTGGCGATCGGAATGAGTTTCCAGATGATTTAAGAAGTGAGTTGAGAAGGTTTCAAAGATCTTAGATTAAAATACAAGTGAGAGCTACAGGG
>JABUQX010090071.1:0-12500 GCA_015478945.1 Trachelipus rathkii | reverse complement strand
ATCTGTAAATTAAATAAATATTGATGTTTGAAACAAAGCATACTTTAAAAAAATTGGTTCCCCTTAAAATAGAATAAAATACCAAAAAATAAATGATTAAATAATTAAAATAAAGTATAAAATCAAATTAAGAAATATAAAAAAAATTGAATATCATTATTATAAAATAAAATATTTTTTTATAATGTAAGGGATAATAAATTTAAATTTAAATTTAATCGAAATTGACGTTTTTCTTAAAATTAAAAGAAAAAAATATAATTGAATGACTTATACTTAAGTTTTTCTTCAAATTAAAAGGTAAATTATTCCCAACGAAGATAACAAAATTTTATTGAGATTTTCTGAATCGATTTATTTGACTGGAATAAGGGACAAGTCTTTTAAGTAGCAAAAACGGAAGAGCGACAGAATTGCCTGACATAAGGCCCGGGTTTGACTACCTTTTTTTTTTTTTGCTTGTTCGAAAAATTATTTAGCTCAAAATATAATATAGTTACAGCATAAATTTTCAGAAAAATATTGAAATTTTAGTTATGGGAAGGAACCATAAAACTAAATTGAAAATACATACACATACGCGCGCTCATATATATATTATATTATATATTATATATATATATATAATCTATATACAGTATAACTATTATATCAATAATTATATATAATAATGTAAATATAAGATATACTTTATATATATATATGTATAATAAATTAATATTATTGGCATAAAATAATATTATATAAATATAACATATACTATATTATATATTGCAAAACGTTTCTAGTTTTAAAAGACTTGTTATGGTACCTGGCTGTTTAAAAAGTGATAGCAACGAAGAAAATAAATAACGATTGATAATTTATTAATACAAGAATAAGACAAGTCTGGTATTTCAATTTATTTTGAGTTCGTGTGCGATTAGATTCGATGAGGATTACTTAAAATGATTACGAAATAAGAGAATACTTTATTAATTAAGTCCTGTAGTGAAGGCGCCGGAAAAATTAAAACAGTTCGACATGCTAATTTAAGAACTGTAGTCGAGGCTAGAATAAGCTCACTGTCTCGTAGCTATAAAATTGAATAACTAGTTCGGAGCTTTGTTACTAAAATAACTGTAGACATAAATGTGTTTTGCTGCAAGCTTTGCCAATGCGATTGTATTACTTAGGACATGAGACAGAGAGTCTTTTGTACAAACGCTTAATTCTCTTGAATATTTATTAGGCCATAATGCTACAAATGATTTCCTGGTCATAGATGTATTGGTTTTAATCTTTCAAATACAGAAAATATCTAAACAAAATATAAAAGTTTTTGGTTTCTAATTATTATACGCTTTATATTGCTTTAGAATTTTTACAATTAATTACACATTTTTCTTTCATCTTGCAGTAGGTAAATTAATCTTATGAATAATATAATACAAATATATTTAGGATGACATAGCTACAACCATAGGCTTATTGTTGTTATTCTTAAAATTAAATAGAAAAATTAAATATAAGGAACTCAGCTATATATTACCTAACTGGGAAGTAACTATGTATATACTTATATATATATACGTATATATACTTATATATATCATATTACTATATTAATATATTATATATATATAGTATATATAATATATACTATATAATACATATATATATATATATATATATATAGTATATATAACTTAATTATAGTATAATTATAATATATATACTATATATATATATATAATCATTATATATACTACTAATACTTTATAATTACTATTATTTATATTATATATTATATATTACGTATTATATCATTATAGTACTATATCTATATATATATTATACTATATATATTATTATTATAATACTATTATATATATATATATAATATTATATTATATACATGCTATATAATTATATATATATATCTAGGGCATTACAACATAGCGGAGGAAGGTTAGACTGAGTTATATTTTGAATCTTTGACTAAAACATTTTAATGGTTTTAAATTTAATATTTTACATTTATTCGAAATGAAAAAAACCAAACGATTTATAAAATAAATTTAAGGAAAAGCAACTTTACTTAGTAGTGCAAATTTTAATAATTTAAATTCATTTATAAAAAATTTTTCCTTCCTACTCTGTTCTAAAGAGTAAAATTCACTATGGCGTACATTATTTCATATTTCTATAATAAATATATAGCACTGCAAGAGCGTCATAACCTTAGCAGTGACGAGGGAAGACGAAATTCACGTACGAATTTTCGTTCCACCCAGTGAAATCGCACGAATAAATTTGAAAAAAATTATTTTGAAATCTCTCTCTCTCTCTCGTACTCTCTCTTTCTATATATATTATTATATATTATATTACTATATATTTATATAAGCTATATATATATATTATATATATTATTATATATATATTTTATATATCTATATAATATATTATATCTAATACTTATATTATAATATATAATATGATTTGACCGTCGTCGGGTTGGGGGACCGCATTGAAACCAACCAGCTGGAAGAAAAATGAAAGACAGAGGAGGTGGGAAGAGACTGCAAGAAGTTAGACATATATTTATTTGTTTGGGTTATTCAAATTCTGAATTCTGGGAGTTAAATAAAATATGTTACAAACTGAATAAAATATTTAACAAATATAATATGTTCAAATATTTCGAAAATCCCTCCTTCACCAAAACCAGTCAAAATTATCAACTAGTAATGTATAGGAGCTAAGAAATTTCATATTCCAGCTCCGAAAAAGTATGATTTTCAACTTAAACCATCCTGGGAGGCAGAAAAGTTTGGGATAGTTCTTTTTAAATATAATTTTGGATGTCACAAAATAATTACATCGTACTTCTAGGTGATTAGTTTGGTCGAGAGAATGGCATAGAAGTATATTAGCGAAGCTCAAGAAAGAAAAAAGAATTTTCTTGCATTAATAATAATAATCCATGATAACGATGCAAGATTATGACATCGATATGGATGTTTCGTGCGGTCAGAAACATATGAAGACATCTTCTTCCAACCATGGGTTAATACGGGCGACAGGTGCTAGCAACCCGGATCCTTTACCTACTTCCGTTGCAATTACATCTTGGACCGCAGCACGCGTGTTAGTATCTTATGCGCCTAGAAGCAAGCCCTTCTGGGAAGCTCTGGAAGGCGATTTTGAGGCCTTAAATGGGAGAAGATGTAGTTTCTATGGACTAAGGGCGATAAACCCTACACTGAAGAGTGTCTTAACTCGAGGACTGCTCCAAAACCGTTGCGGCCGAGAAAGGGCCTTTCTAGAGTTTCTAGGGTTGTGAGTTTGCGGCCTGAGGAGAAGACGATGGACCAACTGAGAGGGCGAAAGCTCTTCCTGTATGTAAATTTCGATACTTAATTACTATATATATATATACTTATATACTATATTATATATATTATATAATTTATATATATATAATATACTATATTATATTATAATAACATATATATGTAATCATTATATATATAATATTATATTATATATATTATGTATTATTATATTTATATGATATATATATAATAATACGTATTATCCTAATACTATAGTTATATATATATATATATATTATATATATACATAATATATATTATTATATATATATATAATTTTGTTTATATATACTATATATATATAGTAGTATATATTATAAATATAGTAGAGTATAGTATATATATTATATATGATACCCAAACTTTCTCTAACGTGTCAAAAGCATGGCAAAAACAGTTTTTAGTTTGATAATAATATAAAAAAAGTTGTTTCGGTTATTAAATAAAAAAATTCTCTATTAACATTACTAAAGTGTATTTACCATTGACTAATTAAATAATTAAAATAGTGTGCTATATGGAAACAGAGTGTAGATTTTATATTGAAAAATATCTTCTGTTTATATTTAGGAACAAACAACAACTTAATTTTAAAAAATCTGGAAGGCATCTACATTTCTTATTTCACATAATACACTTATGAAGTGTACACTTTTACTATACTATATACTATATACTAATATACTATACTTATAATATATATTTATATATATATATATCGCTTTATATAGTAGATATATCATTATAATAGTATATCTATATTATAATACAGAGGGGGCACTTACTCAAAAAAGTACGTTCGTTATCGTTCCTCCGTTTACTCCGAAAAAGTACTTGCTTATCGTTATTCGTACACTTCTTGTGAAAGAAAGCAACGAGTGCCGTTTACTCCGTTCTCCGTGACCTCTTAGCTCTTCAATATTACCTTAAGTTACGGTACTTAGCAATTTAATTGGTTTGTGACTACTATTAATTCTTCAACATTGTCTTATTATTTGGAAAAACTACCTTATGTAAGACCCGTAGCCACGTTGAACTTAGTCCCTTTGCATCTCCCCCAAAGGAATAATTGCACCAGCAATCAGTATTCTCCCATACACTCTTCCTACTACACTCAAAAATCATCCGTTCCGCTTTTCATCCAACTGTAACTAAAATATTTAAACTCAGACATTGTTCCAGCTGCTCCACATCTAACATAACTTTTCACACCGGGGGCTGTCCTCACTCACAACCATAACCTTGCTCTTATCGACGTTTACTTTCAAACATTCCTTTCTACGCACGCACTGCACAAATCTCTCTACCAATCCTTTCTAAACTCTCTACGATTTCGCCAACAAATAATCATACCAGCAGTTATAATAGGCCTAGGGTCCATACCTCTCTTTCGCATATCTCCGTTCCCATTCTAAACCGAAGATTGTGGGAGCAGAGTCGGGAGTAGCGGAAGTCGGGGAGTCGGTCATTTTGAAGAGGTTGGAGTCAGGAGATCGAAAATTTCTTGAATGCGACTCCACAGACCTGCCTCTAACACCTCGCCCTGCACCATCCACCTTAACTTCTTTCATAACCCCCATCCATATACAAATTTGAAAACCAAGGAAACACTAGGACATACCCATAGCCTCCTCCCGCTAGTACTATTAAAACAATCACTTTCACCTCCATTATTCTCATGGGAGTTCTACTATCGATCATATATACTTTGAGTTTCATTCTATTCCTTACAGCATATTTTATCAATAAACACCTGCCTATAGAGCAAATACACAAAAAACCTAAATACAATTTATTCTTCTCCTCCCCAGCAAAAAAGGTCCTGTGGGGAAGTCTGCAGCACATACTCTCCCTTCTGATCCACCTGTCTTCACAATCACTCCTTCGGTCACTCGACGCATTCTATGTGTCGATTACCAAATCATACAGTATAATTCTCCCTACTCATTAATAAAGCTAAATTTCCCTATAATTCCACAGTTACCCGTTATTCTCATTACTACCCTTTATCTAAGCGGTACCTATTAATGTTCTCCTCCAATCCCTCGAACTATGCTCTCCAATAAACATTTTGTTACACACTTCCAATCCAATCAGATTCACCATCTCTCATCCCGCTCTTGATCCGCATTTCCCGGTAATTTCATTCCTATACGCTGCAGATTAGCATCTTCAACTGTTCTCGACTTACCCATTACCTTTCTTACTAAGGCTATGCCACAATACTATCTTGAACGCCATAAACCACACACAGATTCAGTTCACCTCTTCATTACTTGCCAATGTTATTACAGATTTTCGAACTGTTCCCCCACACTCTAGTTACATTCATCTGTCAGTTACGAAGCGCCACTTTCCTACTTCATTTTAATTCTATGCAATTCCCCCTTATTGCCTTATAGTAATAATATAATAATACTGTATATATTAATGGTATTATATATAGTCATATTAATATTATATATATTAGCTATATTATATATTATATCCATATATAATATATAGATATATATTACCTTTAATGTGATGGAAAACTCGCGGTAAAATTTTTCGGTAACTGATAAAGATGCAAATAAAGGTATGACGTAATATGCATGGTATGACGTAATTGCTTAGTGTTTCCGTCTGGCTGTCTGTATGTATTTTTACTAAATATCTTGTATCTACAAAAGCATTTCTTTACCAAACTCTAAATTTAAAAATGTTCGGACGTTAAAGTATTGAGAACGAATAACTATTCGGAAATAGGAGATTAAATAAACATAATTACTTATTGTTGATCAGGATTTAATTTTGTTATTACAGAAACATAACTGTGTCACAGTCTTTAGAGCGACGGAAGTGCATGGCATGGCGCCATGCGTAAATGCCCCGCCAAACACAACCAACCTATGGGTTCGAATCCTAGTTTGGATCCTAGGTAGAATTACCTGAAAGTTTCCCCTCCTATGAATAGGGCTATGCCCGTGAGGTGGCAAACTTTAACGTTAAAAAAAAAATAAAAAAAAAAAAAAAAAAAAAAAAAAAGCACCTACAAATGATATCAAAAGACTAAAGATGATGTTGAAAATGACCTACAACGTTGGTTCCCAATGCACGCCTCAGCATGTTCTTCATTCGATTGTCGGGACCCGTTCATAGTTACAGGGTCCTGTTTGATCCTCTTCAATTCCGTTCTAGTCCTTAATCGATAGGTTCTCACGAGTGTTCGATTGGAGAGAGATATATAAGGTCTTTAATGTCCCAAAGGCTAATAATCAAGATTTAGGTTTGGTGACCTTGAGGAGGCCCCGGAACTGGGCCACCTCGAAGCGCTATCCATTTGATTGGAAACGGTCTCCATTCAGTTGTTCACGCACTTGCAGCACTAAAGTCGTGCAGGAGCGCCCATCATGCATAAACCACATATTTGGGACACACACTGAAGAGGTTACATCATCAAACAAGGTACGGAGTTCATGTTTCAAAAGGTTTAAAGTGATTATGCCATAAGCTGGGAGGAGCTCGAGCATACAGTACATGACATGTAAAAATTCCTGCCAATGTTTAGCTGAAACGATGTTGAACGTTATTGTTTAATGGCATGAGGGATTCCGTTGCCCAAATGTTGTTCGTTATGACGTAACGATAGCTTTTCTTGTAAAGGGAGCCTCGTCGGTAAATAAAATAGTGAGAGAATAGTAGTTCATGTAATTTGTTCAAAAAACCATTGACAAATAACAACAAAAAAGGAACCTAGTCACGTCGGCAAGTAGATATGTACGCTGGATGGACGATAGGGTTACGGATGTAACTGTTGTCGTGTAATAACCTCCCAAAATTACTAGATTAAGGTAGAGATTAGAACTGTAGTGACAAATTCTCGATGCTCTTTTCAGGATGCTCAGAAATTTTCATCAAGAAACTAATTCTTCTAATCAACAGAGTCTAGTAGAGTCGGTCTGCCTTTGCATTAAATCAACAGTCCTAGTAGAAATATCCTGTTTCAGAAGGCGTTGATGAACTGTTGGAAAACCTTGCGCTGGCAAATTCGTTGGGATCATTCTCTTGGTTACAAACGTCTTGCTGTCAGAACATGCAGGCGTTGCCATCCCATACATTAGATGCATGCGTAGTTCAGAAGTATTGAAATATACGTGGAATTACGATCCTATTCAATAATGAAGAAAACAGTAAGAGACAACACAGTCAATGAGTTACATTTTAAATGCGTAACACAAAACAACGGCATTTATTGTATCAGTAATTAGGTTGTTTTGAATCACAGTGCTGAATTTATAATGGAGGAGTAACGGTAACTGTTTGATGGGACATTTAGTTTGTTATTATTTAAATTATGATGTTTCATTTACTAAATTTACAGTTATCCTTACCAATAGTCCTAATTATTAAATGTCTTAAATGATTCTGCGGTACCAATAGGATAGCACTTTGTTCCTTTACAATTTTAAACCTATTCATAGCAGATCGTCCCTCAATACCTTATTAACGCAGCCATTTTTTAAATTGATAAGTAAATCTTGATATTCTTTGTGGTCATCATTTGCAATACCACACAGCTAATATCCCAATTAGGGTTTGTAACCCTACTTGGGTTTCCGTTGATACAACAATTTAGAAAAAAAACATTATAAACTCGTGAGAAAAAGACATTAAGCATATCTTATAGACTTTTACCTTTATTTTTGCATTTCTTATCAGTTACCAAAAACTTTTCCATATTCTAAAAGTCACACATTTATATAATTTAGATTATTATATAATTTATTTATATTATTAATTTATAGATATATGATATATATATATATATTCTATTTTATTATATTAATATATTAATTTATTATATATATTACATACTTTCTGCCCCTTGCCCACTTTTTGGAGGGGGCCACACCGCCTCCAGAAAGCTGACCACTGGCTCTTGGTCGCTTCAACAGGTCAAGAATAGAAGTTACAGTAAAGGTGGTACGGGAGCGTCGAGGGCGTGGCACTCCAGAGGGAAGTGCTCCATTGTGTCCGGGGATTTGTACGACATATAGTGCAGATGGGGATATAACGTTGTCAAGTTTGAATCTGAATTAATGATTGCATGAGTATTTTTTGTTTCCAAACTTTTTGGGCGGGTTATTTGTTTCTTCGGACAGTGTTCTTTCTGTAGGGGAGATGTTTGGGCGATGGGTGTGTAGTTACAATAACCTGGGCAATTTTGTAGTATATGTGTCTGTGTGAGTCTCATACCAAAGAGCAGACCTATTTGGGTTGGGGCAGGTGTTGTTGTAGATGTCATTATTAAGTTTGGCTGGTGAGGAGGGGGGGATTTTTGTCTGTGTCGGGGGGGGGGGGGTTGGAGAGATTTGTGGCATGATGAGTTGGATGAGTGTTTTTGCTGCAAGAAATTGTTTGTCCATCCATGTTTCAAGTGGTAGGATGGGAAGGATGTGTGTTGTCATGTAAAATGCTGGATTGGCAGGTTGTTTTAGTATTCAGTGAATATTCTAGGGCGTGTTTTGTGACTTGCAATTTATTTAAGTTGTGTGATAGTGCTGAGAACCATGCAGGGGAGGCATAGTTTATTATTCTGAGGAGTTGTTTGTAGATTGTTGGTAAGGGTGTTTTTGTCGTTGAAGTTGTGTTGGGAGAGATTCGGAGGGTGTTTAATTTCGTTTGGATTGAGGAAGTAATTTGCTATCGTGGTGGAGAAAGTATATGTGTGTTCGTAGTGGTCCCTATATTTTGGGTTTTGTTTGCGAAGGGGTTAGTTGTTTCAAGTAGGTATTGGGTGCAGTGGGATTGGTCGTGCGGTTCAGATAGTTAGGAGGTAATTGGAGATTCTAAGGGGACGCTGTCATTTTATTTGGTTGAATTAGCCAATCTAATAATTGTAGGTATCTGGGTGTGTTGGGCGCTGTTGTTTACAGTGATGTTGGGGAATGAGAGTGATTGTCGTCTGCGTAAGTATTTAGTTTGGTGGATTGGCTTGTATGGAGTGGGCAGATGCTGCTATGAGAGATTGAAGAGGAATGGAGAGAATGGCGCCTGTGGGTACGCCATTTTGCAGTTTGATGGTGTGAGGAGGGTGTTTTATGGAAACAGAACAATCAAACAAAGTTGGATAAGGACAATTTAAAGCCACCTTCCTTTGTCATATGTCGTAGGGGGAGTGAAGAATTTTTGTTATAGGATTATGTGGGGACAGTGGTCAGAAAGCTTTGTTACATGTCGATGGCTGTAATATGGATCTGTGTGATGGGATTGGTTGAAGCCATTGCATTAATGATGCGTTGTGTGAGGGAGGTGAGGGGCTGATTGTTGTTGATATTGCACTTTATTCCATGTGGAATTCTGGGGGGTGATGTGTGGGGGGATAATTTTTATCTTGTTTCTCCAGCAGTTTGCTGTATGGTGGAGAGAAGAGAGAATGGGCGATAGGAGGAGGGAATTGGGGCTCTTCTTAGGTTTCAATTTTGGAATAATCGAATGCTCTGTTCCAGATTGGGGGGTATATCAATTGTGGTTTCCAGGATTGTGTTAAGATTTCTGTGTGGAGAGAATTGCTTGTTCTCAGGTGCTTCGGTGAAGTTTGAGATTGACTCTAGGTCCTGATAGCTGGTGAATTTTTAAGGGTTTTGATTGTGTCTCATATCATGTTGGTTGTAAAAGGATGTGGAGGTTTGTGATCTGAGGGTGTTTGAGCTTTGTTTTTTTTTTTGTTACCTATTAATGGAGAGAGTAGTTTCGGAGGAGATATTAGCGTTGTGTTTTGCGAGGCTGTCTGTTTTATATATACTATTATATATTATTATTATATAATTATACTATATTATATAATTATATATATAATTTTAATATATATTAAATATTATTCTTTTATAGTATATATATCATTTTATATAGATATATATATTATATAGTATATATATTATATAATATTAATTATATTATTATATAACTACTATATATAATTATATATATAATTTATATATTATATTACATATATATATATATATATATATTAAATAGTATTATATTATATATTATTTATTATAATAATTTTAATAAATAATTTATATATATGAAAATATATATAATATTTTCTAAATACTATATACAAAATAAATTGATTATTAGTATTAAAATAAATTAATTTATATATTTTTGGAAAATGTTAAATTTCTTTATATAAAACCTTGTATTTAAATGCTGCATTCAATAAATTATTAGATTATAAAAGATTTTTAGACCTTGGATCGGGGGGGGACATTGGCTATCAACATTCAGGAGAATAGATCGAACCAAATGTAGACGGACTAAACAAAGCTAACGGAGAAAAATAACGGAACTTATTCGGACGCGGTTACATGGAAAGAAAAAAGTTAGCGAGTTCAGTTACTCGTTTACTGAAATTGTTCCGTTAGAACGGGACAAGTAAGCGGATTCGTCGCCCACCTCTGAGATATTTATAATATCATAATAGTTATTATAGTACTATATATAACTTATATAAATGCTACATTCAATAAGACATTAATCTAAAACATAATATTAGTATATTATTATTATATACTTATATTATTTATAATATCATATATTATAATATATGATATATACATATAGTATATATATATATATAATATACTATTTTATTTAATGTGAGGCCTTTAAAAAATTTTTAACACCGTAAAAAGTAAGTTTAAATTTGAGATGTCTAAACTTGTAAGCTGAATGCTATTTATATTTTAATGCTGCTATAATATCATTTTTCTAAACTAGAATGACTATGTATTTCTCTTTTCTGAAGTAGAAAGACTATAATTCCATTTTCTTTAACTAGAAAAACTATATTTCCATTTTAATAAACTAGAATGATGGAAATGTTTTGTATTTAAATAAATGAGTAAATCCATATATATGGGATCTAGAGAATGATTGAGACTCGTTTGTACAATAATATTGAACTAGTTTTCTAGAACGCTATGGCTTGATTATGCCATTTTAAAATCGTAGTTTCTGTTTGTTAAATCTCTATGAATAATAGAAATTAAACATGCAAAATTTAAAGATACGCAATAAAATGCATAGGGAAATGATATCAATTATTCATCATAACCTTTTATTATAATGTTAGGTAAAAAGTATAATTTTGAACTTCTTTAAAATATACATTCATGCCAACTTCTTACTAATTTCTAGTGCTTTAATTACAGAAATGCCTTACCAAATGTTTAATTCATGAAGTTTAACATATAATTAAATGTGAAAAAACAATAACACTTTTTTAGAATTTGTTCAATGAGAATTGGAAGAAAGAACATCTGATTTTTTTTGAATAAATAAGCGGTATAGACTCGATAACAAAAAGATTCAATTGATTTTATATAACTAAAATAAGTAAGAGGAACTATTAGATTATATATTGGTCATATATGTAGAGTTTCTTATATTTTATTTAATAATTATTTAAAGAAATGATAGATATATTTTTATATTATACATTAATATAAAGTATAATATTAAATCAGAAATGATATATAATATTATTAGTTACTATAATTATATTATGTATAAATTGCATATATATATATTTAATAATAAATATCTTAAAAAAAAATACATATTAAAAATATAATCAAATAACAATAAATAAATAAATACAAAAAAAACAATAATATAAGATAAACATAGTAAAACCTAAACCCCAAACTCCTGCATTAAATAATCAACAAACTAAATACCTCTATACTATAATACTATTATTCTTTTTATGTAGACAAAATTAATTACGTGTGAAAAAAAAACATCACATGAAAATATAAAAACATATATTTCATAAATATATAACTTTAAAAAATAGGCCTATTATTATATATTATTATATTATATATTATATATATATATATATATTATATATATTATAACGGATATTTTATATATATATTAATATTATATATATATATATTATATGTTATATACTATATCTCATATTTATATATATATATATATATAATTTATATATATATTTCGTCTAAAGACTACATAAGACCTGAAGCTAAAACCTGTGACCACACACTAACAGCCGTAGCTGATTCATAGGAAGCTGCGAAATTTTCAGAAACTTAATGT
>JABUQX010090069.1:12500-23710 GCA_015478945.1 Trachelipus rathkii | reverse complement strand
CAGTATATATATTATATAATATATATATCATATATATATACTATATATATATATAATAATATATATATATATTATATTATTATATATAACTATCTTATATATATATTAATATATATTAATATATAAATATATAATATACTATATTATATATACTATTATATATATATATATATATATTATATATATAATATATATATATATATGATATCTATATATATTAATAATAAATATTTATATAATATATATAATATACATATATATATTTATATACCTATCTATCTATATAATATATATATATATATAGTATATATATATATATTACTATATAATTTATATAGTATAAAAGAAAAATATGTTGATATAATTTCAAATATCTATACGCATTTTCTATTATAAACTGTAAAAATTAACGTTATGTTCGTAACTTATGCTAAATTAGACCGGAGCAACATTTAGCATAAAGTCGAATGAAATAATATATATAACCCTTCCTTGAGATACTTTTCAGTAAGATACAGAATTATTAACAATCAGAAGAAAATCTCACTCAAAATACTCTCTCCAGAAATTCTCCGCAAGAGAGAAAAATTTCAAGGAAAGGGTTGCGACTTGAATTTCGATCACAATTTTCGCTAAACACGAAGATCAAGGCAATTGTAAACGCGCTGGAAAGTCCTTGACTACCAATTCGCCTACGAATAGAGAGTATCTCAACAGAAAAGAGACTTTTGTTACTTTACTTTTCATGAATCTCTTTATTACTATGAATAAAAGCCTCATCTCAAATATAATTTAAATCCATCTCTTATAATAGTTATTTGCTCCAAAAGAAGCACAATTATAGAATTCGCCTATATAATTAGGTAACCGGGAAGAACCCCATTACTTCAATCAACTCTTCTAAAAAACAAAAAAAAATGAAGAAAAGAAAAAATACAATAACACAAAATCCAATCAGAACACTCGGAGAAAATGACTCAAGCAAGCGAACATATCAAAACTGACTATCAATTTCATTTCTTATTTGGATTAGTCTCACCATATTCACAACTATCACGTTCAGATTTTCATCGCTAAACATAGCCAACTTCCTTTCGCGATAGATTCTTTCCATAATTCAGTTTTGGCATATGGCACAAATCATTTTTGATTCACTAGAACTCTATCCTTTTCGAATTCTAAAGTTTCTGCCCGCTCTTTTTGTATGTAGAAGAAATTTTTCAAATAAAGACCTAAATTTCAAGCAACTTCCGCCTTCATATTGTAACTTCTTTTTACGTTATGGATTCTTTATTCCAAGTTTTAAGTTGGATTATGGCATGAAATTCCTTTTTGGATTCACTACGAACATTAGTCCTTTTTCGAATTCTAAATGGTTGTGAACTCTCCCTTTTATGTATGAAGAATTTTTCAAATAAGACTTTCAATTCAAGACAACTTCGTCTTACATATGTCAAAGCAAGTGTCTCTTTAACTATACAGCTTTGAAAAAATTTACGCGCGCATTATCAAAATCATTGATAATTAACAATCGTCTTATATTGGACCTTTCCTTGGATTCAACGGTTCGCATCGATTGCCTATATAACTTGTGAAAACTCAATCTTCTATCAAAATTATTGTAAATAAATATTTTGGAGTTTTTCATTTAAATGTTTGTATGTTTTTTTATATCTAACGGATATAACAAATATGCTTGTGTTTAATGCACCTTTATTTCTGCTAATATAACATTATTGTATCTTTATGTATTCAAATATTTGTATACATGTTAGATTTCGGAGAACCATTATGCTCGTATTTGATATTACTATTTTTGCCTTAAAGTTGTATGTCTACTTATTCTTTGTACATAATTAGACATGCTTGCATTTGAAGTACTTTAATTTATTGTATTTTAGTTATTACTTTAACCTCATTGCTATATTTTATATGTTTGTGCGGCGATTACAATGCCCACCAAATTATGTATACATTTGAAATGAGGTATTTTTTATATCTTGTTATACATATTATACATACTTTCCACTCCGTGTTAGCCCAGAAGTAATTAGTACCATTCTGCGCAAGCGCGCTGGAAACGAATGATAACATAATACTCCCAGCATAACAGAGAGGGACCAGACCCGCGCGATAACTCTTGTAAATTAATTTAATTTATGTTGTACTTATGCTAATTGCTACGAGCAACATTAGCATAAGTTCGAAAATGATAATAATATATACAATCCTTCCTTTTAGATACTCTTCATACAGATTAAAGCAATTTAGAAATCAGAAGAAATCTCAATCAAAACTCTCTCAGAATCCTACCCGACAAGAGAAAATAAATTATCAAGCTAAAGGCTGCGACTTGAATTTCGATCACAAATTTCGCTAAACAGAAGATGTCAGAGGCAATTGTGGGGGAAACCGCTGGAAAGCTGCACTTACCAATTCTCCTACGACAGAGAGAGCTTATCTAAAGAACGTACTTTTGTTACTTTATTCATTAATATATCTTATTACTTATGTTGAATAAAAGCTTCAAACAAATATTGAAATTTTTTTAAATCCTCTCCTCTTATAAGGTGCTTGCTATAAAAATAAAGCCACAAGCTTAGCAAGTCTACTCCTATCATATATAATATATATATATATATATATATATATATATATATATATATAATATAATATATATTATATATATATTATAAATATATTATATTATATATTGGAACTTTTGGAGTATTATATTGTCATATCTAGTAGATGGTGTGTGTCCAATTTTTTAATTCAATATTTTTTCAGATTAAAGCCTTTTCAAGAGGGGGTAAAAGTTAAAGTGGAGTTGTTGTAATTATGGATGAGGAAGATCAATTTTGAATAATAGCTGTTAAAATGCAGCCTCTTGACACCTATCATGCAGATAGACTTTTAAAGCCGATAAATTGTTTCAGTAAGCATGATGTGGGATGGATGAGGAGAAGAAGGCAGAATATTTATCCTGGGCTTTTTTCGCATGTTTCTAGTTTGCGTATGTTGATTGTATATTTTGAGAGCCCATGCATGATGGTATAATTTAGAAAGGGCGAATTATAGATCTTTATACTCTTTGGTTTCTTTACACACACACACACACACACACACACAACACATATATATATATATATATATTATAATATATATAATATATATATAATTAATATAATATTATAATATATATAATTATATATATATATATATATAATAAAAATATATATATATATATATAATATATATATTAATATATATAATATATTATATATATATATATAATATATATATATAAATAATATATATATACTATATATAATATATATATAATATATATATACTATTATAATAACCGATATATATATAATATATATATATATTATATATAATATATACGTATTTTTTTATATCATATATATTACTATATATATATATATATATATACCGTATAATATATATATAATAAATACTATATACTATATATATTAAATATAATATTATATATATATATATAATATATATATATACTTATATACTTTACCATATATATTATATATATATGAATAATATAATATATATACTATTAATATATATATATTAATAACCTATATATATACTATATATATATATACTACTAATATAGTATCATATATTTTGTTGGTCTACTTTTCTTCGTTAGTTTATATATAATGCATTTATTACCTTGGGATAAAATCAAAATTGGTTAAAACTTTATTATTAACATACAAAGTACACTCCCTACTAAAAATACAATTAAACAACAATAAATGGGGTTTCTCACTATTTAGTAGTAATGTGATATTTCGACAAAGCTTTCGCTATTAAGGCACTTTTTCACAATTGTCTTAATAAGTTACCACCAATAATTAAGAAAATATTACTGAATCAATTTCGAACCTTTTTTAATTAGAAAAAAGAATGTCATAAGCTATTCTGTTTTGTTGCCTACCGCTTAATTTTAGAGAAAATATATATTTTTTGCAAAGTTAAAATTTAAGTATGTTTTAATATGTAAACAAATCTGCTGTTCATTAGACATAATAACATACTTTAACACTGTCCCAATTAGGATCCAGACCGAGGCTGGAAATTTTCCGGTGCCGGGGGCGGCCGGAGCACGCTGCTCTAATTTAGCCGGCGGCAGCTGAGGCCGGCCGGGTTAGCTAAAATTAGAAATTAAGTTCAAAAACACTGAAAGTCTTAAAACTTAGAATTGAAAATTAAATATAATTTAATTAATGAATAATTAAATTATAAAAAAGAATAACATTAATAAAACGATTAAATAAAATTATTTTCGATTTTGTTTTAGAAAATAATCGATTTTCTAGAAGAATAATGTATTTTAAATATATATATAAATTAGTAATATTATATACTTATATATAATATATATATATATATATTTAATACTATTATATATATATATTATATAATATATAATTATATATAAATATATATATTATATAATATAATAGTATACTATATATTATATATTTAAGAACTAACTTGTTAGTGAATATATTACTTAGGAGAAAGCCTTAGGATTCTTTTTTAAGTATTATGCTTTAACTGTCACTTCATTTTAATTACTAATGTACACAAATTTAAAAACATTTAAAGACACTTTTTTTAATTGAAATAAATTTTAAAAAGAAGCTAATTTTTTCCCGCAACCGAACCTTTCAGGCTAAGGGACTGGATTTCTTTCTTGATCCTCATCAGTTCAAGTGTGTTTCAGTGGGTCTGCTATTTCATGGTGTTTGTGAAATATTTTGATGTTTTTCAGATATTCATTTTGGATAAATCTATCTAAAATTCACGGAGATACTTATTAGTAGTTTTAATATTATAAATGCAAATAAATTCATGATTTTGCGATGGTTACGTGATTGATATTCTGATCATTCTTTATTATGATTGATATAATAATGCCGTGTTACGCTGGGGGACTTGTTAAAGCTGAATTTATCTTCCGGTGCAGGTCATCTGCTGATGAATTTTCCTCTTTGCAAAATCTATGTTTCACCAAATATATGTTTTATGCAAGTATTTGGAGATATGATATATACAGCTTTGGAAGATTTTCTTTCGTTTTGGGATTCTCAGAATTTTTTAAGTTGTTTATTGATGGAATGAGGATAATTTTTTGCTAATATTGTTTAACGACTATAATGTAATTGAAATTGTAAAAAGAGTTGCTATTTTCGGCAGAGTTATAGTACTCTATTTTGCCTTTTAAATGCTTTTGTTATGAAAAAACTCAGATATAAAGGTGATTTGAAAGTATTTGAATGTATTAGTTTTTGCTAGAAGAGGGTAGAGCATATACAAAAGACGGAGAAATAGAAATGACAGAACAGCTAATTTTGTTTGGGGAATGATAATAGCAAATTTATATAGTGTGCAAATGTTGGTTTCTATATATAGTAAATGCAAGTAATTGTTATTACTGTATATAAGTATCGAGAGGGATTAGAGTTGTGGAAGCATTCTATCGTAACTGAACTGAAAATGAATAGATTAATAATTATTTAGACATCTATAGGGTTTTTTGAGAGAAGACAAAAAATGTCATCTACCTATCTAATCCATAAACCTATTGTTTAATAAAGGTTGGGGTAAAATATGATAAAATTCGGTTATTTATTATATATCAATATATATATGTACTGAAGTATGGAGACATCTTCACGAGCTTCCCAAAATTTTTTTAATTATTCCATTAAAATTGAAAAAGAAGTTATGTTGTAATGAGAGATTGCCTTTCCTTTATCATATATTAAACACTCATTATCTCTCATTACAAACATAATTCTTTCATAATGCAAATATTAAAACAACTTTCGGCGCTGAGTATGGGATCCCCACTGTCTCCATACTTCATAAAATATATGAAATAACAGAAAACTTTATCAATTGTACCCCACCCTTTTTTTAAAACAATAGTTATCATTAGATATGAGATGACAATTTTGTTTCCTCCCTCACAACACCAACCCTTATGATGTCCTAAACCTATAAACTCTAATTCATCCTTCAGTTCAGTATACATAAAATGCCTCTCCAAACAACTCTAATCCCTTCTCCGATACCTTAATCACATGAATAACAATTATGCAATATACATATATATAAGAAAACCAATTCTCACCAAACTATATACATTGGCTATATAATCATTCCCCAAACACAAAATTAGCTCTTATTTCTATTTCTCCTGCCTTTCTATATGCTCTCCCCTCTTCTAGCACAAAAAACTAGAATTAAAACCACTATACTTTATCAAATCACTTTTACTAATCTGATTTTGATTCACCAAAAGTTTCTAACAAAGGCAAAAAGACTACGTAAAGACCTTTCACCCCCGAAAAATACACACCTCCTTTTTACCAATCCTCAATTACCATTATATTCCTTAAAACAAATTACCAAAAATATTACCATATTTTCCATCAAATAACATTACCTTAAAAAACACATTCTCAACATACCCCCAAACGAAAAGAATCTCCCGAAAGCTGTTATATATCACATCCCTGCAATACTTGCAATAAAAAATAGGGGAAACCATAATTGCAAAAGAAAAAAAAATGCAACAATACAGATGACCTGCACAAGTACAGCATAAATTCACTCTAAAAGCATAGGCGTAAACACAGCCACTCTTATCAAATTATCAACATAATAAGAGATCAGAAATATCAATCACACGACCCACGCAAAAATCATGGAATCCTTTTCATTTATAATGAGTAACAAATACATAAGCATCTTTCAAGACAACATACAATAAAAATGAATATATGAAAACACAAATATTTCAACAACACATGAGAAAATAGGGAGACAACGAACACGCTTAACTGTAAAGATCAAGAAAGAAATCCAGGCCCTTAGCCTGAAGAGGTCTAGGCTTCTTTTAAAATTGTATTATCATTAAAAAAAGTGTCTTAACAATGTTTTAATTTTATGTAATTTAGTAATAAAATAGAGACATAAAAGCATAATACTAAAAAAGAATCCAAGGCTTCCTCTCTAAAGTATATTATATATATATATATTATATATATATATATATATATATATATATATATAATATATAAATATAATATATATATATATATTATAATATAATATATATATATTATAATATATATATATATATATTATTATATATATATATTAATTCAATTAATAAATAATTTTAAAGAGATTTCGTAATATATTGTAAATTCTATTCTAAACTATTAAATAAATAAATAAAATACATTAATATTTTAAAACAAATATTTATTGCCTTTTCCAATTCGTTTGAATATACAAATTTCGAATAATTTTTTATGTTAAAAACTCTAAAAAATTATAATTTGGCCTCAATTTTTAAATCCATAGTAATACGAAAAAAAAATATAATTAGGATGTTATATATTTTGCATCAATTATAACAAAATTATTTAATTAAAATATATGTTTTTATTTCTTGATTTAACCCTCTATTATTCAGTGAAATTTACAGTCAACCCCGGTAGAAAACCCGTTTTCCTGATTTTGGCCGGCGGCCGGGCCCCGTCGTTCCTATCCCATACATTTATATATTATTTCTTTTATTTTTGAACGAGAACCAACATATCTCAGCAAAAAAGCTACCTCAGCAACCTACATTACAAAAAAATCAGAATTATCTTTAGTCATTCACAATCCACAACTCAACACCAATATAAACATCAACACTATGCAAACTCTCTCCATACCAAAACAACAGAAAAGAAGAGTACATGGACCGTTCGAAGGATATCCAAAGGTTCATCCAATTGCAGCAAAATTTGTCAGACTTCTATATTATAAATAACACCATAAACGCGGTTCAAGCATTGTCATAGAACAGAATCTCTTCAAATTCTAAACAATAATCGAGGTCTACGTACAAATCTCCCTTCTTATAGCGAAGCAGAAGAAGCCACACACAATTGGAGAGACACTAAACCTTGCATGATAGAGGCTGCTCGTCTTGTCCTCGATCATAACTGTCAACAACTAATCATAAGTCTTTCGACAACCAGTGAAAACAGCCCTCGATACAGTGTCTCAGGATATCAAACTTAATCTGTCGATGAAATATGAAAAATCTCCTTTCTTGATTACAATCGATGAGACAACTGATTCGCACAGTTTCAACTACCTTTATTTTATGCTCGTTTTTTCGAATTGGAATGGGTTCCTCTTCTGCTTCCCACTGATAAAACAAACTACAAAGGCTGAAAATAAAACTCTCATACCCGCTTCAATCAGTATTTAGGCTCTGATTCAAGAAGAGGAATCCGACTGTAACGCACACACTGCTATTCCATCGTTAGGCCTATTGCCTTCAAGTAAGTTTATATTAAAATGATTTATCCACCTTCGCAAATGTGATAAACATGTTTACATCGTAATAACTTCAAAAACTGAACGACAAACAAAAACCAATACGTATCTTGATCAACCCAAAAAAAACATAAAAACAAACATCGGATCACAAACAACAGAAAATAAGCAAATTTGTTCCCCAGTGTTAAAATTCATATTAACAACCTTTTTAGATCGTAGTTTCAAGTAATAAAAAAAAGGAAAAAAAAAAACTTACACAAATGATTTACTAAAAAAAACATATTAAATGGCAAATAAGTATTTAATACTATTTATTAATACCTATTATACAATTATTAAATTTAAAATAAATCTTAAACTAAATAAAGAGAGAAAATTTAGAAGAATTTACATTAAAAAGAAATAATTAGGAATTTTTAAACAGCACAACATAAATCTTAAGGTTCTTTAATAAAATTATACATAAATCCAAAAAGAAAACAAAACACTATATATAATATAATATATATATTATATAATAAATATATATATATATAATATATATATATACTATATATATATATATATATATATATAAATAATATTATATATATATATATATATATTATATACCATTCACGCAATGACCCGCATCAATCTGGGGATAGGAGAAAAATAATAATAATAATAATATAATAATAAAATAATAATAATAATAATAATATAAATAATAATAATAATATAATAATAAATGATAATTGATAATTATAGGTAATGATAATGATAATGATTAATGATAATGATAGATAATATTAATCAGAACAAATAAAAAATAACAAGAATCAATAATAATAATAATAATAATAATAATAATAATAATAATAATAATAAATAATAATAATAAATAATTAATAACTTATTAATATATAATATCATAATATATATAACTAATATATATATATTATAATGTATATAATATATATATATATAATATATATATATATATAATATATATACTATATACATATACTATAATATAATATATATATTAATATTATATACTATATAGTATATAATATAATATACATATATATATAATATATAATATAATATATATGTATAATATATATATTATAGTATATATAATATATAATTATATAATTATAATATATATATTATATAATATAATAATATATATAGTATATATAATATATATAATATATAATATAATATATATATAATATATATATATATATATATTAATTAATATAATAATTATAATATAATATATAATTATATATACAATATACATATATATATATATATATATATATCCACCTAATAAATATATACTATATAATATATAATATATTATATATAATATATATATAAATATATATAATAAATACTATATATATATTTAATTATATATTATATCCAAATTTATTTGTTCTTTGCACAATATAATTATAGTATTATACTAAATATATAATATTACTAATAATAGTAATATATAGTAATATATTATATATATTATATTAATATAAATATATATAATACTATTATATATATAAATATATATATAGTATTAATAAATATATAATATATATATATATAAAATATATATATATATATAATTATATTATATATATCCTTTGCTGAAGGGATATTAAAATGGGGACCGATGAGGGTGAACGATTCAAAGAAATGAATCAGCTAATATCACTTTGAGTCTCGCGTTTGGTAAAGACTTCCATGTAAGTGCCAGGCATTCATCTCTCCTTCCATCGATCCAAATACATACAATTCTACATACATACATACATACATACATACATACATACATACTTACATGAATGCTTACATACGTTACATACAACAACATACATACATACTATATTCATAATACATCACATCATACATACAGCATTTTTCCTGACAAACCAATTAAAAAAAAACAAATGAAGAAATATTCTAATACCAAAAAAAACAAATAAAAAAATAAAACATACATACATACATACATAACATACATACATACATAACATACATACATACAACCAATACATATACATACAGTAATACATAACATTAACAACATACAACAAATTACATACAATACATACATACAAACATAATACATACAACATACATACATACATACATACAAACAATACATATATATCAATATATATAATATATATATACTATAAATATATATAATATATATATATTATATATATATATAACTAATATATATACCTATATTAATATATATATATATAATATATATATATATATAATATTATACTATATTAATATATAATATATATATATATATATATAATATACTAAATATATATATTTAATATTAATATAAATATATATAATATTATATATATATATATATATAATATATATATTAATATATATATATAATATTATAATATATACTATATAATATATATAAATAATATATAAATATAAATATATATATAATTATATATATATAATATATATATAAATATAATATAATATATATATATATAATATATATACTAAATATATATATAATTTATATAATATATATATATATATATATAGTATATATTATATATATAATATATTATACTATAATATAATAATATATATATAATATATGTATATAATATATATTATATATATAATATATAAATATTATATATATATATATATATATAATATATATATATATATATATATATTATAACCAAATTATATATATATATATATATATAGTATTATATATGGATCTGATGATCGTAATTTAATAATTTAAATCCACC
>JABUQX010090069.1:5000-7500 GCA_015478945.1 Trachelipus rathkii | reverse complement strand
GTCCAACATATTTCGAAGAAAGGTAGCTGCTCTTATCCTTCTAACTATCGCCCTATAACTCTCACATGTATTCTATCTAAAATCTTTGAAACCCTTCTCAACTCTTATTTCTTAGATCACTTGGAATTTCATTCTCTTCTTTCCGATCGTCAGTACAGCTTTCGGCTCTTGAGGTCTACTGGAGATATACTTTCCTATCAAACCGATTTAGGGTTTTCCGTCCTTAGAAACTACGAGGGGACTTGTGTGGTGGCGCTTGACATATCCAAAGCAATTGACCGGGTATGGCACGAGTCACTACTTTCCAAGCTCCCCTCCTTTGGGTTTCCCCTATCTCTTTGCTTACTTATGTCTAGCTTTCTTTGAAATCGCTCAATATTGGCTTCTTCTTTTTTCTGTCAATAGTGGTGTTCCTCAGGGTTCTGTCTTATCTCGTACTTTATTCTTGCTTTTCATTAATGATCTTCTAGAACACCTGCACATCTAACTCGATCCACTCTAATGCCGGTGACTTGACCCTTCATCTTCAACTTGTTTCAAATCTGCTCCCTCTTTTACTTCTAGAATTGCCTCTCTTCTAAATCTTTCCGATTCTATTCTCGCTGATCTGGATAGAATTTCAGGGTGAGGTCGTCTCAACTTGTTAAATTCAATTCTTTAAAAAAAGACAAACTTCTACAAATCTCCCTCTCTAAGGCACGCTCTAACTTCCCTGTCTCTTTTGGCGGTTCTCTCGTCTCTCCTGTTGACATTATAAACATCCTTGCCTTAACATAAACAAAAAAATGTCTTGGAAACCTCACATCACAACGGCTGCTAGGGTGGCCTCAAAGAAACTGGGAATTCTGTTTAGACTGCGAGACTTTTTCCTCTTCTCAATTACACTCCAGATATCCAAGGGTCTTATCCGTCCTTGTATGGAGAACTGCTCTCATATCTGGGGGCTCTAGTTTCACTAGGCTTTTGGATATAGAGTCGAGTCAAAGACCAAAAGGCTTATAAACTATTCTGTACTTTCCAGTTCACTTGACCCTTTATCTTTGCAGCGATGTCTGTGCTTTATCAGAGCAAGTGCTCGAGGGAACTTACCACTCGCGTACCGCCACCTTTACGACGCCCTCGTAGCACAAGGAGTGCTGTGACTGACTGCACTTGAATTTTGCGTTGATATTGATAACTCCAGGCTTGTTCACTGCGTTGCTTCCTTCTTTCCTGTCACCTCTTTTCTGTGGAATTCTCTTCAATCTTCTGTGTTTGTTGCTGAATTTAATCTCCCTCAGTTTAAAGCCTGAGTCTGTGCTCATTTTGCACTAGATGATGCACTTTTGAGGCGTATAACACCTCCTTGAAACCCGTGAGTGGTGATGACAAATCTAAAAAAAAAAGAAAAAAAAAAAAAAAGTTGTAGTAGTAGTAATGTAATAACGAGTTTTGAAAAAACGTATTTAAGAAATTCCTAACACCTTTGCATTTTTTTTTTTTTTTTGAGAAATCGACCTTCTTTTTCCGCTTAAGGAAATTTGAATCTCTCACTTTGACATATATTCCCTTACGCATTATATATATATATATATTATATATATATATATATATATATATATAAAATATATATATAATTTATATATATATATATATATATATAATATATATATATATATATATATATATATATATATATATATATATATATATATATAATATATATATATTATATATAATATATATATATATATTATATAATATATAATATATATTATATATATATATATATATATATATTTTATATATTATATATGTGTATGTAGTTATATATATATATAATATACAGTATATATAATATATATATAATTATTATATATAGGAGTATATATATATTATTATATATGATGATATTATATAATAATAGAATAATTATAAGTATAGTAGATATATAGAATATATTTATATATTATAGTTTAGTGATGTGAGGTGAGTGGTATATATTAATATATATATAATATATATATATTATATATATATATATATATATAGATATATAGTATATATATACTAATATATATATATATATATATAGATTATAACTATATATATATATATATATGTATTAATATATATATATATATATATATAGTATATAATAGTATATATATATATAATATATATATATAATATAGTAGTATGTGGGATACATATTGATAGATGAGTGATATATATGATTATATATATATATATAATAGTATATATATATATAATATATAGTAATATAGTATATATGTATATATATATATATACCAATATATATAATATATATATATATATATATAGTAATAGTAATATATAGATATATGTATATATATATATAACTATATATATATAAGTGTGTTTATATGTAGTTATATATATTATATATTTATAATATAATTATATATATATATATGTGGGGTGAGTATATATATATATATATATATTAATATACATTATATTTGTATAATATATTAAT
>JABUQX010090068.1:0-34552 GCA_015478945.1 Trachelipus rathkii | reverse complement strand
CTCTTGTTTTAGTTTTGCTACAAGTTACATTACTATAGCTTAAATTGTAACATATGATAGCGCTAAAAGAGTATTCAGTGTTTTTTTCACCTACCGCCGGGATTTTTCCTACGCAGCTTACTACCACCTCAGAACCTACTATCTCGAACCATTTGAAATTATCGAGACTAGCCAAGTTTTAATAAACCTAACTTGTACACTAAATTCTTCGAGTTAGCCTTGTGTGGCGTAAATTCTTAAAATGAGTGCGGCTCTCTAATAGGCCATATTTCTTTTAATTATAGTAGATAGCACTTTTGCACCAAATAGTTTCTATTCTACTTGAAATACTCACAATTTTAAAATTAAAAGTCGTGTCATTTTTGTTTTTATTGCATCATAACCTAACGGCGCCCGATCATTAATTCGTTTAAAATAGTAAACAGGGTGCGGTAACGCACTTATCCATATAGACCAAGCAGAAAATAGACTATAGAACTTCCAGAAAGAAATTATGGGTAGGTTAAATGCTTAAGGCTTGGCGCAACTTCATCATAATATAATTTGTCCCTGTACTCTGTGAAAGAATGGCAATTTTTTTGAAAAATGTATATGACAATTGTAGATAATGTTGTAAAATGAGATAATCTAGAAAAAAATAATAAAAACTGCCGTAAAAATAGTCACAGATCAATAGATATAAACTTCTTTTCAGACATATAATTAAGGGCGAACGACGGGAGATTCATAGCCTCGACCCTTATTTTGAAAGGCAAAATCGCAAATATAATTTACCCATTTGTTATTCTTTATTATCTAAAGATATAATAGAAAATTCCTCGCGAGACATCCATCGAAGCTTAAATTATTTTGTTGGAATCTAAATAGCGAATTATTATATTAGATACAGAAAATTTACTTTACGAGAACTCAGCGAAGATGAGAGGCTCGAAACTAAAAAAATTCCAATTCCAGGTCAAAAATTTAGGAATTCCAGGTTTCAGGAAAACATCAAAAATAAGCTTTTATTTAGATTTGATCAATACAGAATTTCTTGTGTTTTAGTTTTTTTATTAATTTTTCTGTGGGTTTATTGCCAATTTCAACCAAGGCTCCAGCTTTTCTCTTGGGTAAAATAGGTGAAGTCTGATAGTCGGAGCCCGAGAAAGCTTTAGAGCCGAGAGCCGGAAATCGCGGAGCCCGGAGGTGACGACCTGCAGCTGTGCCGTTATAATTATTTTTATACAGAATTTTATTTCTATGTGCGAAAAATTTCGTGTACCTAAAAGAAGTACTGATCAATTCTCAAATGGTGGAGAAACCTTAGCTCGGAAACATTGGGGTCCGCGAGCCGGAGCCAATAGCAATGGAGCCGGGGAGTCGGAGCCGGGAGCCGTTCGAAGAAGGAGCCCGGAGCCCGCGAGCCCGAGTTTCCCTGGGGGTTTTTGGTATAAAAATTATATATTTATAATATTTCTTTATGGTTTAAAAAATTTATATTACGCAAAAGAAGTTGGTTGGGGTTTCTGGCGACAAGTTTTGCAGGGAAGGAGTGGGTATTTAGAAACGTTAGACGCCTCGGAGCCAGGACCCGGGGGCCTGGAAAGCGCTTATGAAAAAGTCCAGAGCCGGAGAGCACGGGAGCCGTAAGCCGGAGCCCGACAGAGCAGGCCATAAACTGAAGGCAGATGGACTAAGTCTAATTATGTGATATTCAAGAAATATAATTACTTAAAAATGTTAGGCGGCACAAAGAAAATATATTAGCCAAAAACACAGACCCACTGGACATATTTAATCAAATACGGCCAAAACAACTTTAGCCACGGCCGAGAGCCGAGATAGCCGGAAGCGCGAGCCGCGAGGACCGGGAGCAGGAGTCGGAGCCGCGAAGCCGAAGCAAAGCACTGGGAGGCATAAAATTTGGTTGTTTGCAAGAAAATATCTTATTTAAGGTTAAAAATAAATAAGATTAGCCAAAAGATAAACTGAAGACGTGCTGAATAATGTTCAAATAGTGCAGAAACCTTACAGTGTAACGAGCTTGGAAGCCGGAGCCCGGAATGGCGTCGACCGAGATTTAAGGGGCGATCCTGGGCGGTGTACCCTAGTGATTATTCTTATCCAAAAATAATCTTGCTATGTTTAAAAAAAATTATTATTAAAAGAAAGTTTCTGAACAATTTTTTCAGTTTATGCGTGAAGTAATGAGTGTCCACTTGAAGTCAGAAGCCGCCGCGGAGCCGCGAGCCGCGAAGCCGAGAGGCAACCGGAATCCGCCACCTTTGTCTTGCAGATATAGGTATAAATTTTTTCAAAATAAAATTTTGTTTTAGGTCGAAAAAATAGTTGATATATTACAATAAGACAGTTATGATCGGACATTTTACATAATATAGTGCGAGAAACACTTTAGTCGGTCCGCGAGCCGGGCCGAGCAGGAGCTTCCGAGCCGCCGACGCTGGAGCCGCGAACCGGAATGATGTCCGAAATTATAAATTTTTTCAAACAAAGTGATATTTTTAAGTGATAGACATATATTACAAAGAAGGGCCGGACCGGGTAACGCTGCTAACAACCTTGTTACAATAGTGCAGCAAACCTTCAGTCGCGCAGCCGGAGGCCGCCGCAGCACGGACGGCCAACGCGGATGCTGGATATAAATTTCTTCAAAAAAAAATTTTTTACGGGATGCAAACCCAATATGACGTTAGCGATAAAGTTATTTTTATTTACCCGATTTACAAAAATAGTGCATGTAAAGAAACTAATCCTACTGGCGGAGCCGGAAGCGCGGTAGTCGGAGCGAGTAAGACTCAAATCGGTAGCCGCGAGCACGGAGACCGGAGCCGCGAGCCGGAGCCGAGCCGGAGCGGAGCCGGATTTGCATAATAAGTATAAAAGATTTAAAAAAAATTTTTTAGGTAAAAAATATATAGATACTACCAAAGAAAGTTGCTGCCCGACAATTTGAAACTAGTTCAGGAAACCTTAGTTCGGACGCCGGACCACCACGGTAGTGGCAGCGATTGAGCTGGTCCATAGCCGTAGCCGGAGCCGCCCGCAGCCGGGGAGCCGATGCCGGGCCGGGAGCGCCGAGGCGAAGCCGGAGCGGCTGCCGCGAGCCGCCCGAGCCGATGCCAGGGAGCAAAGACGCAAGAGCTCGCGCATAGGATCGGATGACTTCAGGACAAACAATTTTTTAGGAAATATTTTTTTACATAAAAAAATTAAAAGTATTTGCCAAAAGAAGTGTTTCCAAGACGCACTCACGAACCAGAAACAAAACGGACTAGGTAAGCAACGCCGCGGTTTCCTGAACAATTTTCAAATAGCTGCAGCTGATCCTTAAGTCGGAGCCGGAAACCGGACGCAGGCAGCATTCGCGTTAATAATTTTTCCGAGAAGGTATTTTTTAGTGCATGGTGAAAGACACCTATAGATTAACCAAAGAAGTGTTCTCAACAATTTATCACAATAGACCTGATGCGCGATAAACCGGAGCTGGAGACTGAGCCGGAACGTCGGAGCCGGATTCGGAGCGGAGGCCAAATCTGCAGCGTAAAATAGTAATATTTTCCTTTTGAGTAGGTCAGGGCGGTCACACCCTACACAAATATAATAGCCTGACAGTGTCAAAAGCGATAACATATACTATAACCTATAGCTTATAGTAATCTGTTGATAATTATATTAACTATCTTATATTTCCTCCGATGACTATTAACTGTATTCACTCTATTTTATGATGCGAATATTGTCATATTAGATAATAAATATATATAAGTTATATATAATATATATTATATAATTTTATATTAATACTATGTATTTATAAATATACGTTGGAAAATATAATGTAGTTATATAATATATTCTTATATTCTTGTTTTAATTTAGTGTTGTGCTAATGTAATATAAAGTATTTAGAAACTTATTTTACTAATTTAGATTTATAATTCTTTATTTTTTATTTAAAAAAAAAACAAAAAATATTTTTTTTAAATTTTAAGATAAAATAACATAAAAAAAAAATTTTAATTTTCTTTTTAAATTATAAAAAATGAAACAACTAATAAGAAATAAAATATACAATATTTTGAAATAATAAGTTAAAATATATATATTAGTTATAATAATTATATTATATATATCTATATTTATATGTTAAAAAAAATAAAATATTAAAATGAAGTAATAAATAAAAATAACTATATACTATTATATTATATATTAATTAATATATATTTATATATATAAAATAGTATATATATTAATGATATATATGATAGATATGTTTAATAGTTATATATATATATTGTTTAAATGAAAATGGTATATATATCAAATATATCACTGTAATATTTCAATAAAAACTATAATTTAATTTGAATTTAAGTATATGTTATCTGTTCTTTTTTAATTCGTTTAGAGCAACATTCTTTAGTATAAGCAGATGCCTTTTAAAAAGAAATATTTTCATAGATATTTTAATTTATTATTTTAGTATATATATAATTTTTCTATTAAAAAATAAAATTATTATTATTAAAACAAGTACTTAAATAGATGATGTTGGTATAATATTTTATTGTTTTAGAATTACTATATTATTTATAAGTAAATTTATATAAATTAAGTTATTATAGAGTGAATATATATATGATATACGAGTTTCTCTTATATATAATTAAACAGCGGATACGCTTCATATTTTAGGATGTTCAGATATAGATACCAAATATTAAGTATTAATATTTTATATATATACTTATGATATCTTAATATATATATATTCCCCATATCATTATTTTCTCGCCTCCGGATTTTAAATTACTATAATTACCATATGAATTTATTTAAATATAAAATATTGGATATAATAATAATATAATAATAAAAATAATAGTTGTATATCAAAAAAGATTCGTCTGCCCCCCAGTATTTACACTATTAAATTTTGTTTATAACCAAAGGTGTTAATTATTAATTACAAAAGCCAAAAACATTTAATACTTCAGATACCGTTTGTGCTTTTAAAACCTAATACTATGTTGTGCAGTTTTAAGAAAGTATAACATAATTATAAGGTTTTTAAAATTAATTTTAATAATAGTTTTAAATAATATATAATTTGAAAAAAATCTTAAGAAAAAAATACAGAAAATAACTATAGTATATATTTTTATATTATCTCTTAAATCTTATACCTCTATTACTTAAAATAATATAATCTTAGTTCTACGGTCCTCTTTATTTTTATCTTTATCAACGTACTATACAACGTTCTGCTATATAAGAATGGTAGGAAGTAAATGTGTAAATGATCAAGAATGGAGTTGAAATTTTGGAATGATGGATATAACGTTGTTGTTTCCAATAAGCGTGCATGGAAGCATTAGTTTTGAGATAATGAAGGACATGTGGTAAATTTACCTGTTTATATATAGTGTATATCATCTGTTCGCTATACTGTTTGGTGCTACGTATTAACCGTAGATTATTATGATAATCCCCTGGTGATATCTATAAGCAGTAATATGACTCTATGAAGATAGAGATAACGAGATAAGTAGGGCAAACTGTGAAGCATAATGAATAGTATATCTCGAATATTAATAAGTTGGTAGACACGATATAGATACCGATTATTTTGGTGAAAGAGTGCATCTACTCTTTCGTCTACTATCTGAAGAAACTAGCTGAATAGCTGAGATAAACAAGTCTGACAAAATTTAGATGTAGAGGGTTGTTTAGCGGGGGATAACGTTATAAGTCAGAACTATTTTAACATTTTGAAAACAATAAGACTGAGAAAATGAAGTAGAAGAAGAAACGAATCTTTGTTTTATTATTTTTTGAATGCACGTCAACAGCGCGTATAACGGTACTCATGTACAAGATTAATGGGGATGCTTCTGTGTTGGCATTGTAGTTATTAGCTTAACATTATTTGATGTTGTGGAAGAGCTTTCTCTAATGGATAATCAAAAATTCATATTACGATTTTGATTTAGTCGTAATGTTCTGTGTGATGGTAAGAAATAAATGCGAGCTTATGTAGTAAAGTTGTCACTTCTTATATGAACTTGAATTTAATAATGTAGGACCAGTGTTTATAATTTGTTTTATCATTGATAAATATTATGGTAAGGCTCGTTTTATGGTGCCACTCTGGATGGTGTTTGCTGATTAATGAAATATATTATATTTATATGTGGTTAGTAGGCAAAAAAATTAGACTTAAAATATAATTAGTATTTTTGTTTATATATAATTTTTGAAAGTTGGGTAAGGATAGTCCGGCTGCGTGGTATCTGTACGAATGTAGTTATGTATTGAGTGTTTTGTTGGTGGTCGAAATCTGCAAGGAAAGATGGAGTCCGACCGGGCGATTAGAACCAAAAATATATATATATGCCGTAGTAAAGGGATATGTTACTCTTAAGAAAAGAGAGTAACATAAGAAGATTTGGCTTAAATGGTTATCAGAGGAATAAGTAGAGTGCACATTTATGGTCGACAAGTCGTACCGGTTGAGCTTTTTTCTGAAGTGGGGTGCGTTATTTTGTATGGTAATAATTACTAGCCATATAACCCAGTCATAAAAATTTCTTTGAAGGTTATATAAACAGCCACCGCTTTACCTAATGGTTTTCACTCACAGTTGTACTCCTAGGAATATTGCACTGGTGAGTAAACGCCAGTGCAACTAGTATGGACACCGATGATTACTCTGGTTATAAGATAGGGAATTCTTATGAAAATTTCCAAACGTAAATCTACCTTGAGTACACGCCCACTCAAAATATGTCAATACCTAAAGGATTCTCATGTGATTAGTCCTTAGGGAGTATTACACAGGAATCCTCACTAACAATTCATTTTCTAGTAGGAGAAAAGAATATGTGCTGATTTCGTTACAACTTTGCCTGCTGTTCTGATAGTGAATTATCCGACAGATTTGTCAATTATATTATAATAAGACATTATAACACTATCAGATAAGAAGGAGATATTTTCCATTAGATACCATGTTCTGGAGATAGGATGCATGTGTAAAATATTTATGGATATCACAACGGAAAATATTCTTAGATCACAAAAAAAAATATATAGATATTAAGTGAAAGATACGTAAACATAAAAGTGTATTTATTATATAATATATACAAAAATATTAAATGAAAATCTTAAAACGATGTGTTGATATTGACCACCTTATTATAGAAATATAGATATAGTAAATATGTGATAAATCATATAAAAAACAGGTTTGATAGTTTAATTCAATTAGACTAAATAACTATCAGTATATTATACATAAATTAGAATATAACATATAGTAATAAAGGTTATATATATTATATTAATATTATAGACCTACGATATATTATATAATATATATTTATATATATAATTTATACAAAAATTATAATTATGATTATCAATACGTATAGAATAATTAAACTATATTGGAAATACTTAGATGATATTAATTAAATCTTCTTCAAATAAATGTATTGTAGATATAAATATGTTGTTTTTATATATTACATAGAATTGATTAACTGTTAAAGTATTCTTGTGTAGTTAAGAACCTTTGAGGGAAGTCCCATATATGCAGTTCATATATATATTATTAATATTATTTAATTATTTTTATTATTATTCATATATTAAAAATAATAACGTTTAGTAATATTATTTTTATATTTTATTTATAATATATAAGATTATACAAAATTGAAAATAGTATTTGATGTATAAATACAATATATAATTATATTTCATATAATATCTGACTACTACTCAATAAGCTAATCTGACCTATATATAGAATATATATACAGATAGAGAGAAAATACAATGAATCCGTTGAAAATTTTTAAATGACAGTATTTTGGAGTTGCAGAATTACCAATTAATACTCACAACCACAACCTTCTGGAAAATCAGCTCGCAAATCTCTACAAAATGAGCTGATAAAAAGGAAGAATAGAAAAGCCTAATGGCTTGCACCATGAAGGTAAATACTTAGTTATGCTCGACCCGTTAACGGAGAAGCTTTGAAAAACATGATCCAATCACCCTTCCATACATTAAAGAAATTAATCTTTTCCTTCAAATGCTGACCATAAAAAAACTAAATAAAGAAATCGCCGTCCTATTATCACTTAAAAACGTTGCTCTTGTTTGTCTTCCGAAACATAGGACGAAAAACTTACAAAGCCGGTCGTAAAAACAAACCCAATCGTCTTCGCTTACTTGGCTTCTAGCCTTGTGATACTCGTCCTTACTATTATCAAAATAAAGCTTCCCATAACTATGAAAATCTTCATCCTATGTAATTCCCCGAATGAATAAAGAACCCGACATTAGTTCGGACATACCAGGTTTTTATTTGCAGCTGATCCAATGCAATCCCTGTATATGTATACCTATGACCCCGTCCGCCCTTGGAAATCGCGACCCCCCAGGCTACTTCCGAGAACGACGACTGCCTGAATCAGAGAACTCTCATAGAAACGCAACTACTGAGGGCAGATGGGAAAAAGATGCTATGCTATCCCCCTATCGCGGCAAGAAAACCCCTCCTCCTTGGGGCACGCGCGAATGGAAATTGCGAAGCGAATACTACCACGATACTCATATATACATACTATAGTACCCTATACCGATCAGTAATATATACCGTACTAAACTTATACTAAACTACTATATATACCTACTACCCGGCCCTACTACCTAATATTCACTATATAACTTCACTATACTACTACACCTACTCACCACTTACTACATATTATATCTATATACTAATAATTTCTTTTCACCCTAACCATAACGTCGCATAACCTAACCTAACTTACCTACTCCACAACTCACCTACTTACTACCTATATAACCCTACTCAGTCCCTAACCTACAACCTCATCACTATACTACACCTACTCATAACTCCACGCCACCCCCCTCCCACGCAGCCCCACCCACCACCCCTACTACCACCATCACACCCACCCACCACCCTCCCCCACACACCCCCCCCCACCCCCCACCCCACCCTACCGCCCTAACACTAACACACTACAATACCACCACCTGCCTAAACACACACCCCCCTCCTCACCCACTCGCACAACCCTACGCAGCCCCCCACGCCACCAGCCTCTACACCCACCGCCTCTCCCGCTCGCCCTCATCCCCCCACCGCCTCAACATCAAAAGCCGCACACACAACTACCACTCATATCGCACAGGCGACACACCGCACACAACAACACCCTACCACACGACCCCGCCCGCAACCCACCATCTGACCCTCCAACCCCCTCACACTCCGCGGACCCCCAGGCATCCCCCCGCAACACAAACCACGCCCACCCTGCCTCCAGCCCACGCCACCACCACCCCACCCCCCCCCCGCACCACACACGCCCACCCACCACCTCCACACCTCACAGCGCCACAAATGCCGCCTCCCCCTACCCGCCACTCGACGCCCCCACCTCCCCCCTCCTCCACCCACACCACACCACCACCACCCCACGCTCCCCATCCCACATTCACCCACCCCCACACCAACCACGCGCCACACCCAACTCCTCCTACACCCACACCCGCACCCAACACACACAACACCAGCCAACCGCGCCACCCCCACACTCTCCCCCCAACCTCCCACAACTCCACCACCGCGCCGACCACGACAACCACCCCACCGCCGCCTCCGGTTCGACAACCCCGCTCGTTGCGCACCTGCAAGGCTCTCCACCCTCCGCCCTCTCACTGCTCCCACCACAAAACCAACAACAACACGACTCCTCAACAAACCAAGCCCCCATCAACCCACACCTCCCCCGCCCTCAAATACCTGCCATCCCACCCCAACCACCACCCACCCGCCCGCGCCAACATAACCACGAAAAAACCTCTGGCCTCTCTGGGTCGATAACTCAACGCATGTTGCGACTGAGAACGACATACTCGGACGCTCTACCGCCTGAGCCATCCTCTTACCAAAAAAAAAGTTAGATTCAGGAACAAATTTCAAACGACCGAGGCCTTCAAGGCGATATCAACAAGTTTTCACCCTGTTCTTCCCTCGTTCTGTAGATTTAATAAATGGTAAAATACTGCAATAAACCGCAGCTTAAATTTGTATAGTAAATAAAGAACTATTGTGGGAAGATAAAGAAAATTGCCTCCTCTGGGGTCGAACCAACGCATGTTGTGACTGAGACCGACATACTCAGACGCTCTACCGACTGAGCCATCCTCTAACCCAAAACAGTTAGATTCAGGAACAACTTTCAAACGACCGAGGCCCCTTCAAGGCGATATCAACTGGTTTTCACCCTTTTCTTCCCTCGTTCTGTAAGATTTAATAATTGTAAATACTGCAATAGACCTGTTGAAGTTTTAAATTTGTATAGTAAATAAGAACTATTAATGAAAAAAGAATATTGGGTTAGAGGATGGCTCAGCGGTAGAGCGAGAGCGTCCGAGTATGTCGTTCTCAGTCGCAACATGCGTTGGTCTCCGGACCCAGAGGAGGCATTTCTTTATTTTTCCCACAAAGAAGTTCTTCTATTTACTATACAAAATTTAAGCTGCGGTCTTATTGCCAGGTATTATAACATTTATTAAATCTTACAGAACGAGGGAAAGGAACAGCGGTGACAAACCTGTTTGATATCGCTCTTGAAGGGGCTCGGTCCGTTGAAAGCTTCTGTTCCTGAATCTAAACTATTTTTTTGGCGCGTTAGAGGGATGGCTCAGGCGGTCCTAGAGCCGTCCCCGAGTATGTGCTGTCCTCAGTCGCAACATGACGGTTGGTTCGACCCCAGAGGAGGCCATTTTTATTTTCCCACAAAAGTTCTTATTTACTATACAATTTTTAAAGCTGCGCGTCTTATTGCAGTATCATTTTTAAATCTTACATAACGAGGTATAAGAACAGGTGAAAACCTGTTAACTTCCCATATATAAGGGGCCTCGGTCGTTTGAAAGTTGTTCCTGAATCTAACTTTTTGGTTAGGGATGGCTCAGGCCGGGCCCTAAATCTTTTGGTGCGTTATTTCTAAATCGCAACGTAAGGTGGTTCATTTTCAGAGGAGGCAATTCTTCTTTATTGTCCCCACAAAGTTCTTTATTTACTCACTAACAAATTTTAAGCTGCGGTTTCTATTGCAGCTATTACATTATTAAATCTTAACCAGAACGAGGGCAAGAACAGGCGTGAAACCTGTTGATATCGCCTTGAAGGGGCCTCGGTCGTTTGAAAGTTGTTCCTGATTCTAACTTTTTTGGGTTAGAGGATGGCACTGGCGGCAGAGCGTCCGAGTATGTCGTTTTAAGTCGCAACATGCGTTGGTTCGACCCCAGAGGAGGCAATTTTCGTTATCTTCCCACAATAGTTCTTTATTTACTATACAAATTTAAGCTGCGGTCTATTGCAGTATTTACATTTATTAAAATCTTACGAACGAGGGCAAAAGAACAGAGTGAAAACCCTTGTTGACATTCGCCTATGAAGGGCCTCCGGTCGTTTTTGAAGTTGTCCATGAATTCTAGCTTATATGGTTTAGAGGATGGCTCAGCGGCGTCATAATCTTAGAGCGTCGAGTATGTCGGTCTCAGTCGCAACATTCGTTGGTTCGACCCCAGAGGAGGCAATTTTCTTTATCTTTCCACAGACTTCTTTATTTACTATATATCTATATATATATATCATATATCTATATACTAATAGATTATATATATATATATTATATATATATACTATAGCTTATAACTGTTATATATATATATAGTATATATATATATATAATATAATATTATATATATATATATCATATATATATATATATTATATATATATTTATATATATATATTATATTATATATATATATATATATATATATATATATATATTATATATATATATATATATATATATATATATATATATATATTAAATGAGCTGACTGCATTTCAAGAATGGAAACCATTAATTAGAGAAGGAAATAGAGTGAGAAGGAAGAAGAGCATCTGAGGAATAAACAAGACGTGAGAAATAGGAAGCTTAGAAGTTTGGAATCCCCAAGAAGTGAGGAATTCTTGAATGAGTTTTTAGCTCAAATGTATTTTAGAACTTTTTACTTTTTAAGAAAAGTTAGCCATTGTATAGTTCAATGTTTTAGAATCTAAATATCACCAAAATTCATAAGTTACGATTTGTACAGATAATAAATCAAAGCCAACCCAACTACACCTCCTGAACTCTAGTTAATGTGTTAAAAATTTCATAATGTTGATATCTTAAAAAAATGCGAGATAAAACTATATTATTTAAAATATAAAATATTTATTTAAAATATGTTATTATTTTTTTTTTCTGTCGTGCAAAAATTGATATTATTCTAATAAAACTCAAAGCGTTGTAGAGACATATGGAATTAAAGGTGCAAATTGGAATGGGGATATTGGTGAAAGAGTAGATTGTTTTAAACTTGTTTCAATAATATTTTATTCATATTTACATTTTTTAATAAAAACTCTATATTCATCAATTCCATATGAATAAATTATAGATCAGAATATAAATTACATACATTAAGAGTCTATCTAACTAAAACCTATACTCATTAATAACATAGAAAGAGTAGTTGAGAAATATAAACATATTAATCATTGATATATCCAATAATTAAAATTTTTGAATCTATTCTTATAGTCTATTGATTTTTGAAATCCTTTTTTTTATTAATCGAGTTCGTGTTATCTAAAGAATATATAACGTGAATTATTGCGTCATGTTATACGACATTACCCTAAATCAAGGTGTGGAATATCCTACAAATCTAAGAGCCACGTCCGTTAGTACTCGTCCTCAGCCTCGTGACCAACTGTGCTCGTATTCTCACTTCTCTTGTCACTAGTTAGCTGATATATTAGATTCTCATCGAGATCTCATAATTTGTATTTCTATGAATGTAATAAGCCTGGTCAAGCTAACACTCGTCCTTATCATTATAAATTTAGTCAGCGCGTATTTATTTTACATACCACCTAATAATCAGTAATCAGTAAATCAAACACCATCCACCCTCCACTCCTTGACCAGATATTTGATCGTTTGATCCTATTGATTCTATTGATCTATTGATTAAGCAAATAAAATATAATAATTTATTATCTATTAACTAATTGTCATTTTATAACATACCCTAAAATCAGTAATTCAGTAAATCAAACCCCTATCCAACCTCCCTCCTGACCAGTTGTGTATATCTATATTTGATCTATTTTATCTTATGATCTATTTAGTTCTAATCTGATCTATTGATTAAGATAAATTATATATACTATATAAAATTGATAACGTTTTACATACCCTAATAATTCATAGTATAAGATCTCATAATAACTCATCATATCCAACCTCCTACTCTCATAGTACTATTTCACATGTTTGTGATTTAATTTTTGAATATATCAATTAAAACACTCTTATTGATCTTAATATTGTATCTATTGATCTATTGATTAGAGTCATAAATTTTATTTAACTAATAAATATTATGTAACGTTTTACATACCCTAAAGCTAAGTATTAAAATCATACTAATATTCAATAACCCCACATATTCCAACGTCTCCCTGAGCCTGTAATACTCATATTAGTTCTGTTGGCCTCTTACTATAAATGTATAAATTCTCAATATTATCGCAGATATTATTTTACGAAGATGATTAAAAATTCCTTTTAATATATGAGTGATAAAAAAAGCGATATCAATAAAAGATTCTTGTCCCAAGTTCTTAACAAAGATGCAACAAATATGCTTGACGTAACATAATAGTTTATCCATTATAAAATTAATACTAACAATGGTGTTATATATATATATAATATATATAACTATCAATGAACTATGGAATAAAATATAGTGTCAAAGACAAACTCACTATCACACCTTAACACGATATAAGACTGTTTAATCATTATAACAAAGTTCCACACTTAATATATCAATCTCAAGTAATAAGTAACTAATAACAAACAACTCCAAAAATCGTGACTTATTCACACTTTGTAAAACATATCTCTAACATAAATTAGATGTTATATTTTATCACTATATATATAATGGTTATATATATAAACCAAAATTTATATCACAACATTGGTTATTATCATACTGATCAACGGAATATTACTCTAACTATTAAATAAGGTTTCTATATCCTCAAATAATAATAGCCATACTTATGAGTGCTCTCAAATTTGACTGCCAGGATTAGAGGGAACTTCCACAGACAATAGTCAGATGTGAGTGGTACGACAGAGAGTTATACCATATAACCACTTCCTTCATTCTCCATCAAATACTCTTGCTCACCTTCCCTCGCTATCTTCAGATATACACATCCTTAATCCTTATAAGAATAAAGATTCTTTATAAATAGATAATTCATCTCGTCAACGTTCATCTCTATAGCTCACGCACTATAGCATTTTCATGGCCTCGTCACTTACGTAAATCGTAGAGCTACTTTACTCTTTTATTCAGAGTCATAGAATCTTCTTTACCAAACCATCTATTGTTTAAGTTGTGTAACAACTAAACACATTTTCATTACTACAAATAATAGTATCTACTCAACGCATTGTCCTCAGTTTATTATTACTCATCTCCTATCAAAGCTCAATAGTTATTGCTAACATAACAATCGCTCTTTCAGCCATTTATATACACCTGGATGAATATGCTGAACAACCATAGTTGAATAAAGTATAACGAGGACGAGAGTCAATATAACTTGGTGATTCCAAACCACTGACTACCACTGTAATCACAACTACACACAAATAACTGTTATATACATTAACTCAAAGTTTCAGACTTTAAACAGCTAGTTATAAATAAGTAACTAACTTTATCAATACAATAATCAGTTACCTATATTTATTATATACTTTTTCATAATAATATACTTATATTCTCTAGTATACAATTTATTATAACGTTATTTAATCTATATTACTCATTTGAATATACACTATATATGTTATACATATATTTGTCATAAAAATATGTGTCAATCATAACCATTACTCTAAACCTACTTCATATATATAACTTTTATACGTAGTAAAGACTGAAATGAAAGTTAATAGTAATAATGAGTTTAGGCTTATTAACTCTTTTTAGACTCCGTCTCCTTTACAGTAAAATACCAAACTCTATAACTAATGAGAGAAAATAATGTTTATTGCTTTAACCAGTTGCATAAAGTTGATGCGAATTAATCATTATATCTATTGTATTTTCAATAGAGATATTAATATATATACTATAATATATATATATTAATTACTAAGCTAAAATATGTAAGCAGTTCACCATACGGTTTTTAATCGATTTATAATTAATAATAATGGATAACTTATATTACGTATTGCTGATATATATATTAAGAAGTGTAATATACGAAGACTCACTCGTGAAGATCATCAACAAACAGGTTATATAGATTTAGCTTACGGTAGGAGATGTTATATACATTCGTTATCTAACACTTTTTTTAGTTATTAGTGATGAGAATATAGTTATTATATACTTATAGTATATATGATTATACAACATTTATTTTATATAAGTTATATATATTTAGTATAGTTATATTATATATTATATAGAGAAAATAACTACTTCACTACCTAGTAAGTATAAAATTAGTGTATAATATACATCCTCTATATAATATTGTAATGAGATTTCTTCTTTCAACCAATACTCAAGATAAGTAATAAGAAACATAAGAAGTTACGATACGTAATTCGATTATAATTGATACCCAATTATCATAGTATTCAATATAGTATATAATTATAAGGATAGTATATTTCTTCGTTCGACTTAATCATAACTCTCAACAACATAAACATAGTAATAACTCAAGAGTTACCATAAAGTGAATAAGTTCTTTAGAATACTATACCAACGAATATATATGCTAACGTAACATTTAGTTATTCATCACATAATTATATAATAATGATTAACAATATACGTATGAATACCATAGAACTAAGAAAATAATGAATAATTTAAATGTTAACTGATGTTTAAGCGGGCTTATTTGGCTCTCAGCCCGATAGGATAGTACTAGATTAAGGCTTACCCCTTCCTTCAGAAGTAGTGATTCTATATAATGCCCGTTAATCCCTTGACACTTTACCCTCTTCGGAAGTGCTATTGAGTGTCACCTACGTTTCCACACGCTAAAAGATAATCATACTTATTGAATAATGTTTCGATCTTTCAAAAGTTTCTATCCTATTGTTGTGCTACCTACTCTATAGTGAAACGGATTATTATTATTATTGATTATATAAGTTATTACTTGATTATTAGTATATGTGTATATTGCTATTTTGGATTATATTCTATTTTTGGATTTAATACTTTAATTAACATAATTTCAGAAATATTTCGTTTCATTACGATTTATTACGCCTTTATAAAATTATATTATAATTTAATTATTTATGTACTCCGTTATGATATGTTCAAATATGTGAGTATATTATATCCAATATCAATAATCTCAAATACTCTGAAACTATTTGCTGATATGAGAATCTCAAATTAGATTCTAATATTTTCATATTAAGATATTAACTGTGTTAACTACGATGACTGTGTTAGAAATCAACTAGTTGTAGCAATATCAATTATCATAATGTGCAATGGAGTAAATATTTTTGAGAAATTTGGAATAATAATGTTGGAATATTGTCAACTAACTAATTATAGTACCATAGTTCATAAATAAGTGAGATAATAATATATAAAACTTGAGGATTACAAAAATATAGATAATAATAATAATTATACTCACATAATACAGAGAAGTGACAACTTAATTGGATATGAAGTATAAAGTTTTAAATTACATATAGATTCAAGAATTATAGTAGGTGAATCATTTGATATAGAATAAAAATAATTGATTCACTTATAGTGAATAAAGGTGAGATTAATTATGTGATGAATAGATAAATAAATACATGACATTACTGATATATCTGTTTGCTAAATTTAGGCTCGTAAAGTGTAGTCGAACATAGCATATATCGCGCATGTTGAAGTACTTGTGTGTAATTGTATATGTTGTCATATCGTAGATATTAGGCTCTAACATTTATCCAAATTGATTTTCTTACTCATGTGCCTTCGCGAATCTAGCTTGTTCTATGGAATGGTGTAGTGGATTGACTGAGATGTGATGAGTGAAATAACGAAGGGGAGGTGTGAGGTATAGGTTTGATGGCAATGTGAGAGGAGTAGCAAGTGAGGTAAGGTAGAGTTCACGGGAAAGGGATGAGGCGCGCGGAGGAGGAAGAGGAGTGAATTTTGATTTTCTGTTTATGGGAATGAGGTTGGCTTAAGAGATAAAAGAGTTGAGTAAATCTGTTATTAAAAAATCTCTCGATGTTAATGATTTGAATTTAAGATCTTAAATTATATGACTGATGAACTTATTTTTCTCCCGAGAGTATGGAGACACTTATATACGTGGGGTTGGCGCTAATTGTTAATTATCACAAGCGAGAATAATCCACCTTAATTTGAACATATATATGTTTATGTTTCATCAAAGCTCGTCCACAATCACAACATTAACTATCTCATAGGTTAAATACTGACTTGAATCAATCATGACAGTTTACAGTCTGAGAAGTGCCAACATGTACAATGGGTGGGCGATTTGAACCATGAATATCTCGAAGTATCGCGAGAGACTGCTATAGGTGAATAGAACTAAAATAAAAGGGTTACGAACTTTGACATTTACTATGATTTTACTGAAGTGTGTTAAATTCCACTGAGCGTCATTAAAACTAGTAAACGTTGCGTTACGCTTACTGTATGACAACTATATTTAACTCTCGATAATAGCAACTTTAATTTATAATCCTCCTCTCCTGTATAGAAAATAAATGTTATAATTGATAATAATATTATAGTGATGTGTATCTAGAAAACTTTTGCTTACTCTCTTAACTGAGAATGAACTATAATTCGCCATGGGATATACCTCGCATATTTTAGACGAGAGGTTCCATGCACTATATGAATCTTATTGTCGATATGTTTATATATTACGATGTACGGTCAAGTTAATGGATAACTTGTAACGAGTTCTCTCCATAACCCGTCACAAATAGCAAATAGTGTGCGCTTGAAATCGTCTACGAGTAGTGGTATCCAGATTAGAAGACTCCAGCGATAGGGATTGTTCATCGACTAAACTTCATAGTATCCGTAAGAGTAAGAGATTATACGCCACAATGTTAATGTAAAATTAACATGTTGATATACATATCAAACGATATGAGCTTAGATTTATTAAGGTCATTAACAAAAATAGAAATAGTTTTAGATTTGCACGATGGGGAGGTAATCTTCAACTGATGGATAAGAATAGACAGAGACTCTGTTGAGAACATGTAGGTGTATCTGAGATATACTTATATAAGGAAAACCAAAAAACAGAGTTGAGACTGGGGAATCAGGTACTATTGACTAAGTTAAATACCTCAAATATCATTTGAGTATATACGGGATAAATCTTGATATATCGTTGCTTAGTATTAAGTGTAGGAAATTCTGCTATACACGTCCTAAAGAATATACCTTATACTGCTGACTCTGTGGGGGATACCAGTGATAGCTAAACTTTTAAAAACCCCACAAAACGGATATAATAAATTGCAATATAAAATTCTTTATTATACAAATTACTCTAACTACAGATGATAATCACTCTAAAGTCACCCTCAAAAAATACTCTCGATTATAAGGAATGATGTATATGAGATCCCCGAGGAGCGCGATACAACAGTTATGAATAGGTTACGTTATTTGTAACACTCGAACTCATTATCATGCTACAAGTTACATATTCTAGGTCGATTAAAGTAGTGAGATTCTCTGAGATTAAACTCCACGTCTAACCTCTATAGTTACAAAAATCTTGTTTTAGAAGTTTTGTTGTATAGATTTCAGCTCTAGATAGAATTATAATATTATTATTATTTAGTATCATATTAATTAGGTAATTAGCATATGTAGTTACTTATTCAAATATAATGTGGTAGATATAAAAATTCTAAATGTATAACAGTATAGAGTAGGATATTATTCATTGAGTTAGCTAGTCTAAAATTGACTTATTCGTTAGTTTGTATATGTTTTATTACTTTGTAAGTTTTGATGATGTTTTGTATGGTTTGAGTATCTCAGTGTGAAGATCGAAATTATATATCCATATGTTGAAGATCTAGTGATAATTTATTAGCTTTCGAGTTACGATGCTAGTAGTCGAAGCTACTTACCGTTGCAAATAATAGTGAAACTAATTCTTGTGTGATTTACTATTTTCCATCTTGAAGCTCTGATATTTTAGGTTTGAACTAGATATCTAAGATTTAATCTGAATTATTACAAGAAGAAGAAGAAGCTTCAATATTTTTTTTTAATTTAATATAGATTTCTTCTTGATTTTGCAGAGTTAAACTATTAATAGTTTCATCTTCATTAATTGTGTAGGATTAGCGATTCTTACTCTCATGTAAGAATATGATTAACTGTAATGGAGCATTTTTTTTTTCTAACTAGAATTCCTCATCCTCTACGTTTTGTGTAGTTTTTCTCTAACTTTATGGCACTGTAGGTGAGTTTCATATTTGATTATATCCTCATAAATTCTCTGTATATTTATCATTTTATATATTTAATTATCTTATTTATTAATTCGTTATTTATTTTATATTTTTTCTATTATTTTTTATTTATTCATAAAGTGAATTAATCCCTATGCAAAAAAAATTGAAAGAATTTTTTCCAAAGTAAAAAAAAAAAAAAATAATAGTGTGCACTGGTTTATTGTTATTGTATATATTTCCTTGTCTGCAATTTCATATCCAGCACCGTTAGAAGCATCATCACTTATATCCAATGAGTTAACAAGCAAAAACTCATCACACCTATTCTGATTTATAGAGTTGGTATATATTTCTTGAATAGGGTGAATATGATACGAGGTGAGTTCTAAAAATAGAGTAAAAGCCTAAAAACTTTATACTTATTCGTCTTATATACTCGTTAGGATATATATGAGGGTTATAAGGTGATGATGGTTATATGATACAGTGTGATCGCTGCTTGTAAGTTAAATTTTCAGAGAATTTTCCTAATGTCTACGTTAATTATGTTAGAGATATGTGAAAGTAAAATAAAGTATATATAGGTTTAGATATTTCAAAAAAGGTTTAAATTTTTTTACCGCTGTTTAAGTCTGGAACTCATATTAGTTAATGTTAACAGTTATATTATGGTGTTGAGTAAGTTTAGTGGATTAGGTTTGTTTCTAGTTGTATACATTATTATTTCCTTAGTATTCATATATATGTTCTTGATGCTATGGCAAGATAGATTTATGTTTACGCTTGTGGTTAAATGATTCCTGAGATAACTCATAATGTTTAAAATCTAGCATTGTAAGATGTTGATCGAACATAAAAAATGGAGAAAGCATTCTATTTATTTATAAAATAGTCAAACATATATATTTTCCTTTTGAAGGCTAAGACATTTATATTGACCCACTCTATATACTATTGAGCATGTAGTTTAAGTGTTTACATACATCAATTTAATTAAAAATTTCAAAATATGACATACTCTAACATTTTTAAATTTAAATCCCTAAAAAAATAAAGATAATAAGGTTCTAAACGTATTTAATTAAGCTATACCAATGTTATTATATATATACTATTTCAATTGATAAAGTAAAGTTTATACATTGAAATGATTGGAACTTTAAGCTCAATGTTAAACAGTTTATCAGGCTAGCATTCAAGATTGTAGATAAGGTATATTTCTAATCTCGCTACATTAAATATCTCTACTCATTATGTTCATGTTTTAGCTATCATAATGTGTGAGCTATAAAAAATACTTTAGACAAACTGATCCATCATAGAATCTGCTTATAGTTTATGTATATAGTTGAGTATATGTCGCGTACTTATGAGATCGGTTAGTCAGAGTTTTCCATGTAGTGTACCTAACTAGCTTTCTCGTGTATAGCAGAGTTGTAGTGTGAAGTGTAGTTACCATTGTTCCTTATGTAACTCCTCTCAAGAAACGATTCGTTCTATGTATTGAGAACTGGTTGGAGCTACGAAAGATCGGTTCAATCATGCTCGATCACAGATTTTCTCTCTGGTTGATTGCGGGCGAATTGTCCTCGCTCGGTGGTCTAGCTTTTCGACTGATGTAAGTGGTGGAACTTTGTTAATGTTGAAGCTGTTGCTCTCTCGTTGTTTAAGGTTTGTATGATCTCGAGAGTGTCTCTCTCTTCTGTGATCCAGCTTTATGGCATCTCCTCTCGTGTGAGCTTGCATTGTCTCTGAGCTGGCCATTGTTAGCTTATTATTGTTTGCAGGCATTCTAATAACTTATCTTGTCATGCATATATTGTATTAACTCTCTTAAGCTAAGTTGATCTTTGTGTACTATATACGAATGCTGTACGTTAGTTTGTTTAACACTCTTGTAATGAATACTCAACAAGAGACCACTCGAAGATTTGCAACATTTGGATATCAATTAGCATCGAGATTAGTAAGTGTCAATTAAGATCCCAGATAGGTGTCAGTTGGTTTTGAGACACTGTAATAAAATACTGAGGTTGGTTGATAAGTAGGTATATTATTTAGATTTTAAGTGTTTACTTGCTAGTTTAAGTGAGGGTATCTGTTAAAACGTTACAATATTTAGTAATAAAAATTATTTACCTCTTGACTTAAATCAATAGATCAATACGTATTATTAATAAACTGAGTATATCCAAGTAGATCACAACATACTATCATACGTTAGATCAAGTTTAGTGTTTTTAAGGTTTTGCAATATTTAGTTGTGCTATAACTCATGTAAAATAGAGTTAATAATGAATGCTTTATCTAGATAATGTTCCTTTAAGAGGTTATTTAGTATAAATAAACTCGTTATTACAATTATTTAGTAATAAAAAATTTTGTCAATCTTTAAATCAATAGCATATCCAATAGATCAACAATATAGGCGTAATATACGTATTCATAGATCCATAACTAATATATATACTTAGTGTACTAAGAGGGAGGTTAGAGGATAGTGGTTATATTTTGATATAATATATTCAGTAATGTAATGTTAACGTTAGATACTCTTCTAAGTGGATTATTGTGATTTATAAACATGGACAATTTTAGTAATAAAAATATTGATACCTTCAATCAGATATTATATATAATCAATATTGCTATCTACTATGAATCATATAATAGATCACAACTTGTTACTAAGGTAAGTTGTAGAGTCTACTTGATCGATAGGTGTAATAATATATGGTATTATATTGTGATTTATATCTGAATATATTTATATGAATAGGGTATAGGAGTTAAAAACATGACATATTATTTAGTAAAACTAAATGAAATCAATATATATATATAATCAATATAAATTACATAATAGCATTCAATATAGATCAATATATTAAGATCATAATAGATAACAAACTTAGTCACGTAGTAGCGAGTAATTAGTATAAGTGAAGTATATGTGACATATTATATATATATAATATACTATATATATACCCTCCATAATATATATATATATATATATATATTATATATATATATATGATATAATGTTAGTATATGATGGTATGATTTACTTATTTAGGGTAAATAAAACATTAAAGATTTAATATTTATAGTTAATAAATCAAATTTGAACCTATATATACTAATAGATCAATAGTATAATCTCCAATATAGATAATCTAATTAGATCATATCATGAATCTAACAATACTTAGGTCATATATATAGTAAGTGATATGTATATATATATGGTATATATATAAGGTGTCATATATTATTGATATTTACTTAATATTCTTATCTAGATTTATATTTACAGGAGTATATTTATATGGTATGGTAAATCATATTACTGACGACACTATTCTAGTTATGTCTATTAATGACTATATATATATTTACGTTTCATCAATACTTAGTTTTTCTGATGTAGATAGTCTATGCTTATGTCGAATAAGGATCTCATCAACATGAGGTCAGGTTCGATTGGAAAGTGGGATACGTGCCAATGGGTGAGCTGTTGATTTACTGAAATAAAACCATAAATTGTGTAAGATTTGACTTCTTATGTACTGGTACTCTATAGGAGACCAATCCTACAGATAAGTGTATCGGATTTTAGCGTAAAAATATATGCTTCACCCATTCTTCAAAATCTCTCTCATACCGAGTGTAGGTATCATCTGCGCTATTCCTCGTGTAGTGAGTGGGTGTATGTGTGTATGCTTGTGATCGTGTTCAAACCAAATTTTTCTAAGTCCTACATCTTGATATTACTTCTTTAGACTATGTAAAAAACGTAGCTAATTATTATGTATAAAGTTAAAACAAAAAAAGAAATAAGATAATTTTTATTATTATTATTATTATATAAATATAATGACAAATCACCACTTTTAAGAGTCTACTTTTATATTATTTCTGATCTTTGTAGCTTTCGTTTCATGTAAATAATTCTACAGATTCCAAATAACATATTAATATATAAGCGACTAATATCATACTAATTGTTTGATTATTACGAATTGAGTTATATTATATAACTATAAGCATCTACTGCTCATATAAGTGGTCCGAGTCACCTTATATCAGGTGCCGGGAGCCAAACTCGTCAGATTCACCATACCAATTCTTTCTAGAAAATTACGATTTACTGATAATCTTATACTCACCAAATTTTCATAGCTTTCTTACTCTTACTAAATAATTTAATGTTTAGTATAAGGGGTATGGTGTTAGTATAGTCTACTACCCTAATTCGGGTGAGGGTACCCCACGGGGACGTAACTTCGTAATTATATATATATATCATATACTGTAAGAGTTATACATCTACATTCAATCTATAACTCAATTATTTATCCTTCAAATTATATATTAGACTCAACTCGATAACTCTCGATAAGTTCGGTGAGTCAGGGTAAGCGGTATAGCTGTGCATAATCTAAATATACGTTACGTGATAGATCGGATAACAACGTGGATGACGTAAAATCGCTATAGTATATAGGCCACGTGGTCGAGTAAATATACTGATATAAGCGGATAAGTTAGATATACCTTAAAAAAACGTAATCTCCCTTACTCAAGGGATATCGTTTTCTAGTAACTCAGATTCGACTTTATCCTTTCGTGAGATAATCTAATCTTTACCGTATATCATAGCTGTATAAAATAATAATAATATAATTTAGTGTATAATTATGATGTATTACGTGAACGCGTGCGTCGCGCTCACTCTCTTCTCACGATATTCGAATTGCTCCTGGTTATGGCTTAACTCACATCTCGGGTTTTGGAAAGCCAAAAGGGCTTAAATCCTCCCGTAGCGGCTACGGCTCTCGGTCCGCGTGACCCTCTAGAGGATACCTACGGTCACTTCCTATAACCTCTCAATCTATTCTTTATCTTTATATATACGCACATGACCTCAATTAAGCTCAATTTGATAAAATTACTCTTATCCTTGCGAGCGATTATCATACTAATACCAGTTTGATGTAGCATTATATTAGATTTAGGACTCATCTTGCAAGTCCTAATACGAGAAATATCAAAAAAATGGATGAATGAGAGTAATGAGAATCAGGACACTAGTAATAGAGAGCGACCCGTGAGGTGGCGATATTACCAGACTGAATTGAATTAAACATAAATGTTTAAGCTTGGTTCATTACTCTCTCCGATTAATTCTACTTTGATCACTAGACAAACTAGGTACAGAGAGAAACAACCATATACGAGCTGTAGCTTATCACAACTTACTAGATACTAAACTAAACAGTCCTATTCACAAGAAATCTACTCAGAGCACCGTAATTTCCTAGCGCATCACACATACGCACTACACTACACTAATATATATTATAATAATAATATATTATATATATATATTATAATACTATATATATATATATATTATATATATACTATATTAATATATAGTATATTATATATATCATATATCATATATATATATATATCATATTTAATATGATATTAATATAGTATATGATTATATTATATATATATATATTATATATATTATATATATATATTTTTTATTTATATATATATATATATATATATTATAATAATATATTTATATTATATTATATATATATATATATATTAGTAATTAATATATTATTAATATAATATATATATAGGTCAGCGTCTGTATTAATATATGTATAATATATATGTATAATATTTAAAATATACCATTACATGCTGAGCTCAGTAATAATCAGGGTAATATATACATTGCTTGTGGAAATTGACGGTCACATAAAGTTTTGTCCCTCTAGTCAAATGTAATAATAAAAAATAATAATAAAAATAAAAATAAAAAAAATAAAAAAAAAAAAAAAAAAATTTATATATAATATCTCATCTCATATTAAAACTGAAAATACTTATAGCACATAAAGGATAATACATTTATTTATGAATATATTAATGAATATATATAATAATTTTCAACTTAATAAAGGAATATATGTATATAAAAAAAAATTAAATAAAAAAAATAAAAATATAATATTTATTTACAGTTTAATAATTATATATTATAATATGTCTAATATTGTAATATTAGGTAAAGGGTACCTATTTAGAGTACTCTTTTATATGTATTACTCGTTTATAATAAATACATATAGTTAATAACTTTCTATATTAATAATTTTTATGCATTTATTATTTTTTATATTTTAACTATAATAATAAGAATATATATCATACTCAAAGGGTATTATAACTTACGCTCTACATTGAAGTGCTAAGGGATAGTACGTGAAGAGAGGGAATACAAACAATCATGAAATGTGCTAACGTTCGTATAACAATGTTGAGTGTATACTTAAACGGAGGTTTCTCCGTGGGCTCAGGTGAGACTCGTCCACATACTTCTCCACTCTTCCAGCTATATCAACGAAGTGGTATGACTTAAATGTGACAGTTTAAGCTAAAAAAACAAAATATGTAGCGTTTCTATTTATTTCCAGAAACATTCTAGTAAACATTTACTGCATATATTATAAATGTTAAAAAAAGTAAGCTTAAAATGATAATTAGTTTAGTGAGGTATAATATATTTTTTTTTTTTTTTTATATTAAATAATTTTCAATGTTGTATCATCTGTGGAAAAATCCGAGGTTACCTATCTCTAGTCTCACACTTCCGCCATCTAACGGTGCAAAAAGCAGTAATGGAAAGAATCTCAATTCCCCCCATATGTATCACTCCTCGTCACGTTGCCTCGAGCTCTCTCGCTCTCGCACCCTAGTTCGTGCCAGCATTTTTATTGAATAAAAGTGTGCCTTAATATGATTTTAATTTATAGAAGATACATAAAATCCAAGGAAAAATTATCCCAATACAACCCCAAAATAACACCGGGGGGTTGTCAAAAAATATTATTGGTTTTTTTTTCTTTTTTTCATGCTAAGCATGTGTTATTTCAATTATAACAATATAATATAGGTGTATTAGGCTCGAATAATGTTTTTCTATTATGTTGATATTTATATTTTTATAATGTCATCCGATTGTTCATATGGTCGCGTTGCAAATTTTACGAGGGATTCCAAAAATGTATTCCTTTTCGCTTGGTGTATGTAGTGACTATGTGAATAGAATTGTCATGGGATAGAATGACATTTATTTTTTATTTATCTTTATTTTTTTTTTTTTTTTTTTTGTGTTTCTTAATTCTGTGTTTACATTTGCAGTGTTGTGCAATCTATATTGTGAGAACCAGCAATACTCCAGACAATTTATCAATTCCCAGATGAGCATATTCACTTTCTGTTTAAGCAATTTAATAAAATTACCTTAAAAACAAAGTTAGATTCAAATTTTATTGTTCCTGGTTAATCCATACGTTGAGTGAAGCACGCATTATTAGAGTGTAGATTAATTAATTATTAAAGTGAAACACATACAGATAATGCTCAACATCCTTGAATATTCTATGTTTTAGCTTAAATATTATCATGACTTCAAAAATTCATAGAATCTTAAATTTAATCTCACTCCATATAAATTTCTACTACTGCTCTTTCCATATCATTATTTAATATTATATATATCTATTTATTTATTATATATATATATATTATTATATATAATATATATATATATTTAATTATATATATATTATATAATATATATATATTATATACTATATATATATAATATTATATATATATATATAATATATATATATATATTAATTAATATATATATATATATTATATATAATATATATTAATATAGTATATATATATATATATATATATATTAAGGGTTTATATTTTTAAAATATATTATTATATATATATAATATATAGATTTAATGTAACTTTAAATATATGAAATATATTTATATATTAATAGATTTTAACATTACTTAGTTGTATTCTTTTTTACTTCATAATATGATGAAGAATTGTGTGCGGTCACCTCTGGTATATTAGCTCTAAGCAGTGCCCCTAAATAATTCTTTGAGACCCGTGTCTATATTAGGTGCTATAGTTATATAGATAGAATATATTTACTATCGGCCTAACCTATTACAATTATATTTGCCTTATAAATACAGAGCTGACCTCTTCTATTTTCTATCTTTCTATTTTTTCTATCTTCTTTATCCTATTACTAGAGGACCATTTATTTGAGAGATAGTTATTGGACTTATTATATTAAGACTAGTTTAAAACGAAAGAATGCAGTTTCAGTTATTCTACTTAAAAAAACTGATTTTTAATGTGATCAGAGAGAGAGAGACGAGATAGAGAATATATATTATTAAGAAACACTAGTATAAGTAAGAGATAGAGGAGACATGAACGTAGAGATATACGAGAGATAGATGAGAGAATGAGAGAGTGATAGAGATAGAAGTAGAGATAAAGATAGAGATAAAGATAATAGTGAGATATTTGTGTAAGGGTGAGATTCAAGAGAAAGAGTGAAAGAGTGAAATATAGATGAATGTACTATTTATGAGTTAATAAAGATTTAAAGTAGCTGTTATAACGGATATTTATCGTTGGATTCGCAACAAATGCCTCTCCTTAAACTTATTGTGTAGTACTCACTTATTTCTTGATCCCTTCCAAACACACCCCCAAACTTAAATGTACCTAATCCTCAATTAACTTGGATAATAGGATTAGTTGTCATCGCTCATTAATAATAAATAATTTAATCAATTAAATAATTAATATATTTAATTATTCTTAAATTAATAATTGATTGTTTAAGTTCAAATGAATAATATAGCTAATATAATATAAATAATAATTAATTAATAATTAATTTATAAATAATAAATTATAATATAATACATTACAATTTAATTAATTTAAAAATTTAATAATAATAATTTTATAATTAATAATAATGTCTATAAGGATAATCTATAAATAATAAAAGATTTAATATAATTTTAAATTAAATAATAAAATTGATTAACATATCTTTGTACATAAATAACTTCTTTAAATGAAATTACTAGTTTCTTTTTTTTTTTATTTTATTATTTTTATTTTTATTTTTTTTTATTTTTTACATATTGACAATTATATAATTTGGTCAGAGTAAAAAGTCATTAGCTAATACATAGGAAAACAAGAAAATAAATTTAAATAAATAATAAATATAATATAAAAAATGTTTAGTAGTTATTCTAGCTTCTCTCTTTACTAAATGGTCCTATAATATATAATAAAGACAAATTTAAAATAATAAATGAGTAATGATCGTGATGTATCGTAAATAAATTAGTCGCAAATAGTATATATATATGGTAAATACAATACGAAATTAATGTACTCCTTATATTTATTTTAATTATTTCATCATTATTCTATAGGTGCTATGTAAAAAAAAAGTGTAAGAGGATGATATACCATCTCCAAATCTATAAGACTTGTAGAAGATAAAACTATCTCCAATTCACCTTTTCTTAGGAAATATTAACCATTTTATTATAATTATATATATATATATATATAATATATATTATATATATACATTAATATATATATATATATAAATATATATATATATTTTAATATATATTAATATATATATATATATTAACATATATATATTAATTAATATATTAATAATATATATTATACTAATATATATATACTATATATATATTTATTCATATATATAATATATAGTATATAGTATATATATATATATATATATTAATATATATATTATAATATATATATACTAATATATATATATTAAATATTAATATATTATTATATATATTATTATATTATAATATATATACATATATTATATATATATTATAATATATAAGTATTATAATATATATATTAACTTAATATATTATACATATTAAATTTAAATATATTTAACTACTATACTCATATATTAATAATATATATAGTACTATTAGTATATAATATAATATTACTATCTATAATATATATACTATATATTATATACCTAAGTAATATTGTGTTCTATATAACGTAGGTAATATATATCATATATATACTATTGAATGACAATTATCCACTACCTTAATATGTATTATTTATATATTAGTATAATATATATACTTATTATTAATATATATTATTAAAATAATATATGATATATAATTTTAATATATATATTTAATATATAATATATATAATATATACCATAATACGTAACGAAAATATGCCAAACTTTGTAATATATATATATATATATTTAATATATATTATATAATATATATTATACTATATAATTAATATATATATATATTATATAATATATATTAAATATATATATTATATATATATTAATATATATTAATATTAATTAAACTATTCAGTTCTCAATATTAACATCTGAGAGTATATTTAGTAATGTTTTTTTGTTATTAATTGTAATATATATATACTATATACTTATATTTATATATATTAATATACTTAATAATCATACGGATATTATCGTACATTTCTACGTGCTGCACTAGCTTTTAAATTGTTCTCAAAATAAACATGATAATGTATAGATATAAACTACTACTTATATTATTAACTATATATATTATTAAAGGAGAGTAAATTCATTATATTCCACTGTACAGATAGATTAATATACTATCATATGCGTTCAAAAATAATATAAATACCTAAATCATGATTTAAAGAGTGTGAAACCCTTTCAACCAACTTTCAAGAATTTTAAAAGCCATTATGGGCAACATTTTTAGTAACTTGTCAGATATGTATAATTCTTAAGCGACGATGCCGTAGTCCATCACTTAGATATTAATAAGTATATATATATATATATATATATATAATAATATATAATATATATATATATATATAGATTAATAATATATATATATAATAATATTATATATATATATATAATTATATAATAATATATATTATAATATATAATTAATATATATATATTATAATCATAATATATATATAATATATTATATATATATATATAATACTTAATTATTATTATATAATATATTAATATATTAATATATATAATATATAATATATATATATATATATATATAATATATATATATATACTTATATATATAATATATATATATATAATAATATATATAATATATATATATTAATTATATTAATATATATATATTATATTATATTATATATAATATAATATTATAATATATAATGTATATTTATATATATAGATATATATAATATAATATAATATTAATATATATATATTAATATTATATTATTATATAAATATAATATATATATATATATTAATAATATATATATATATTATATATAGTAATATTATAATAATATATATATATTATTATATATATTATATAATATGTATATATATATTATATATATTATAACTTATATATATATATTATATAATTATTATATATATATCTTATATAATATATATTTATATAATATATATATATATATCATAATCCAAATATATCTAAAATTTCAATAGCATAATCTGTGAGCCTCAATTCAATACGTATTTATCTCTAGGTCTATTCTACTTTTATTACAAGGAATTATTTTTTAGTGAAGAAAAATATAATATAAATATGAATATAGATAGTCAACTCATAACACTGCATATACATATATATATATATATATATATATTATATTATAATATTAATTATATATATATATATTATTATATTATATATTATTATATAATTATTATTATATGATATATATATATATATATATATATATATATTATTATATATAATTAATATATTAAATTACTATTATATTATATGTACTATTATTAAATAATAAATTTATATTGTATAAATATAATATATTATATAATATATATATATATATATATATAATATTATATATATATATATAGTATATATAATATATATATAGTATAATTAATAATAATTAAATAATATTTAACTATATATATATGATATATATATATATATTATATAGTATATTATATATATATAGTATATATATATTAGTATATATTATATATATATCATTATATATATTATAATATTTAATTTATTAATATATATTTAAATTAATATATATATATTTAATATATATATATATATATATATATATATATATATATATATATATATATTATATAATATATATATATATATATATATTTAAATTATAATATATATATAATATATTATAATTATTATTAATATTAATATATATATAATTTAATAAATATATTATGTATATATATATATATTATTACATTATATATATAATATATATATATATATATATTAATATAATTAATATTAATATATATATATTAATATATTTATATTAATATTATAAGTTTATTTATATTTATATATATATGAATTTAATATTATTAATTATATTAATATTATAATATATATATATTATATATATATATTATATATATATTTTAATATATATATATAATATATATATTATATTATATATTATAATTTTATTATTTATTTTTTTTTATTTATTTTATAACAGAGATAAATACACCTAATCTATACTCTAACGTGGGTGTCAAGTAAGCCCTAATCAATGAGTGAAGGAGGTTGATACTCATTTTTAATACGTTTTGCTCGAGGCAGAGGAGCTCAAGCTATAATAGGAGTGAATACAGCGCTTCACTTTTCTCCCACCCGACCAAGTAATATATTAGCGAACCTTAGGGGACCTCATTTTACTAGCTATGGTTTGGGCTCAGAATGACTCTAAACTAACTGAGCTAAATCGGGCGTACTTATTATATATATAATATTATTAATAATTAATGAATTAATATAAAAAAAAATCACATAATAATAAGTAATATATATATTATAATACATACATAACAATAAAGAAATCATTAAATATTTAATACATTAATTTAAATATATAAGTGATTACGTAGTGATTCTTTAACATTAATACTGTACTAAATATGATTTCATATGCACTATTATATTATTATTTAATTCTACATACATTCATTAATTATTATATCACTTAATTATTATCCTAATTATATTACGTTATCATCGACTATCTATATTATAATAATATTAATCATCATTTTATTACTATCAGTTACCAATCTCAATTTTCATATTTATGTCTCTCATAATTATACTTTTTGAATTTAAATTTCTTGTAGTCAATTTAGTTGACAGAAAATATTTATAACATAATATTATAAATTCTCTAATTTGGGCTAATCTATATATCATCAATTATGATTAATTATATTATATTATAATTTAAGTTATATTATAGATAATATAATATTATTATTAATTAATATATAATTATTTATTATTATATTATAATTATTATTATTTAATTTAATTTAATTTAATTTATTAATATATTTTATTATTATATATTTATTGATTATTATTAATATTATTACACTTTATTATTACAATAATTATTATATTACTCGATCTATTATATAGCCTATTTTGATGTATGGTGTATTCCATTACTAAATAATTGGAGATCGATTTTCGATTAGGGATAAATAATATTAGTAAACAGTATTGAGGGGTTATAAATTCCCTCAAGCACTAGCCAGTGATCAGTATGATAATAGGATATAGACCCTCTTCATATATATGGGTAATGGCTGAAAGACGTATTGTCATCTAATTACTATATATATATAAGTGAGTATATATACTACTATTATTACTATATATATATAATATAATAAATTAAATATATATATATTATATATTTGTATATAAATAGATATATATATAGTAGGTATATATATTATATAATATTATATAAGATATATTATATATATTATATATATTATATGTATATTATATTTAATATATAAATATTATATATTGATAATATAAAAAATTATGGTTAATTTAGTAATTTTTGCAATATGTATATAAAATAATTATTGAAATAATTATATATTATTTACATTTCCAAAAGAATTACGTTTGCAGCCTACAAATTTATCCCACTAACCGTTGATATTAATAAAATTTTATATGTATTATATATATTAATTAATTATTATTATTAATTAATATATTATATATATATATTATATATTATATGATATATAATAGATATAATAATTATATATTAATTAACTATATATTAATATATATTTAGTATATATATTAATATATATATATATCTATATATACTATATATTATGTATATAATATTAGATATATATTATATACTGTTATATCAAATATCATATTATAATATTATTATAATTAATTACTAATATATATTATATAATTATATAACATATATTAATATATATATAATTAATATTAATATAGTTAATATTAATATATATATTATATAACTATATTATAATAGTATATATATATATATTATATATATATATAATATATAAGGTATATATATATATATACTTATAATAATATTACTTATATTAATTTATAATATATATTATATAAATAGTAATATATATATATATTATTATATTTAATATATATATATATTTATATTATATATATATTATAATATAATAATATATATATATTTATTAATATATATATATATATATATATATATTAATATATTATAGTATATTATATATATATATATATTAATATATGATATAATTTATAATGATATAATATATATATTAATATATATTATATATATATATTATAGTATATATATATGATATATTATAATATTATATATAGTACTGTAGTAGTCTATATATATAGTAGTATATATTAATATATAATATATATATCATA